>JAOVVB010000050.1:6528292-6541713 GCA_028570985.1 Heterobranchus longifilis
CTAGCGCTTTCCTCCGAGTGTGTTACTCCGCCCCTAACGGTGCGTGAGCAAGCAGTTCGAAAAGATGCGGTCGGCTGTCCTCACTTATGTCATGGCGACATTGCCGTTTCCGCACCAGCCTTTGCTTTTTTTTTTTTTTGCAGATCCTCTTCGCACCCAGGTGTCCATAGGCAACAATGCTGTTTGCAGCCATGTGGCTATTTACACCCATCAAACCGAATCAAATTCACATTTTGTTTTATTTTATACGTACACAACTATACACATGAACTGTTTATGCAACTCTTCAATGAAATGCAGTAGAGATAAAACTACAGATAGAATTCTTTTATAATAATTAAGTAAAACATTTATTCTAGAAATTTGCACATTTTCGTAAGTTACAAAATAAAACATATATAAGAAATATATAACTTGCACATCATTTACAGAATGGACACAATGAAACTGTAAATGTAAACTGTGAGTATTTTACTTAATTTTTACATTTTGGACCAGTTCAAATTTTACAAACAGCAAAAAAAGCATAACGTTAATGAAAGCGGTATCCTTTAATGTTAAATTTAGCCTACCTTTTATATTTGTATCCCCATTTTCCATTAAGGCACTTCGCTTTTGTTCCTCTTCTCAGCCTTTGATGGAACGTAGATTCAACTTACGCCATGATGTGAAAAAAAATTCTTTTTTACTTTTTTTTCCCCACAGGCAGTGCGGGTGTAAATAACTGATAGCTGCCATGTTGCTATTCTCACCACGGTGCAAATAGACACTCTTAAAATTGACACAGACAACAAAATTGCAATTCGTCATATTACAGAGACACAAGAAAGTATTTCTTTCAAACTAAATCTACTTATTACAAGTGAATGAGCTGTCAATATAGACACTATAACTCGTTTGAATGACTGTATTAATACAGTTTAAACAGCTGGAACTCATATCCACTGTCTGCTGCTGAGGAAGGCCCCGTGCTGTCTGCTTAAAGATTCATGTGATAACCAAGGACTGGATAAGGTTCCACATAATAACCACGAAAATGGCTTGGAAACCTGTCTCCATCAGTGGACAGTTGGGAAAATCAACAAAACGGACTTTTTTATCAATGAAGACGGCTCTATGCAATTGCTCTTTTGACCTCAGAACATGCAGTTATAAAAGGGTTTTATTTACGTCCACGCTATCTGGTATCTTCCAGATGAGGATGGGTTCTCTTTAGGGTCTGTTTCCTCTCAAGGTTTCTTCTTCGCTTGTCTCTGGGAGGTTTTCCTTGCCACCATCACCTCCAGCTTGCTCACTGAAGACAAAATTTACATCAAGTTCTTTAAATTCTAGTGAGTCCACACCTTCCAGCCAAAATAAATTTGCGAATTTAACAGGTCTTTATTAGGGTTTTTTTTAATCTTGGAAATTTTAAAGTTTTTCTCCCTAATTTAGTCGTAGCCAATTCCCGCCCGTCACATCACGGCTACAAGAGGCGCGATTGATGGGTGAGCACTAGAGTGCTTCCCGTCCCTCACCTCTGAGAGAGCTCGGCCAGTTAACTCTTTCTAGATCCCGGCAGTGGAAGGAATTCGAACTCGCAATCTCCGGATGATTTATAAGGGCTTTTATTTATTATTTTTTTGTGTGGGTGTTACGTCGTCCTCATCAAGTGAATGGTCAGCTTTCCAGGGATTCCTCTCTCGGTCCACCCCTTCCTCGTTCACTCTACACAGATTCCACAGATCATCCTTTGCCTCGCCGAGTGATGATTCCCCTTGCAATGTTTATATGGTCAGGTTAAGGTCCTTGACCAAGGGCCAAACAGTGGTGGGGCTCAAACCCCCTGATCTTCCAATCAGCAACCCAGAGCGTCAACCCCCTAAGCCACCACTGCCCCTTATTAGCGATGGGAATGGAAGAACCCTTCCCTTCCCTGGAGCATCAAATCCAGCAATCTGTCCATTATCTTTACCTCTTATCCTATGTAGGGTGTCTGTCAGTGACTGGAGCCAATCTCAGGGAACTTTCTCAGGGCATAAGGTGGCGTAGACTGGGGTGCTCGCCCGTCCATCGCAGGGCACGAACACACACACAATACAGTCTACACGGCATGTGTTTGCACGAAACAGAAGGAAACTCACAAACACAGAACAGAAGTGAGATTCAGACAGAAATTGGTGCTTTTTTAGCCCGGTGAAGTCCTTGTTTCTGTTTTTTTTCTTTTTTTTTATGTCAGGATCTCAAATAAACCCGTCCACAAAGGTTCTTGAGGTGAGTGTGTGATAATTGAGGAGTGTAGCTTCCACAGGGGCTGTAAGTTTATTACCTTCACTGTGAGTGTGTGTCCCTCTCTCTCTCTGTCTGTCTGTCGCTGTACGTCTGCTAGCATTATATCACTTTCTGTTATCTTGTTATTGCTTCCTGTCTCAATCCTCCTTCGTCTTTTTCCGCATCTCTCTCTCTCTCTCGTTGCTCTTTGTCATCCCTTCATCTCCTCTGTTACTATATCATTGTCTCTGTTTGACTTTCATTCCTGTTCTCCCAAGTCCTTTTTCACTAAGTATTGAAACTTTCCGTAGTCATAATCACAGCTGGGAAGTGGAGTACCAAAAGTTCCAGTTTCAGACTTTGAACAACACAGGTCAGTCATGACAGTTCATCACCATACATCTGTCTGTTTCTGAGACCTCTCAGATTGTTTCATTCTCTCTTTCTTTCTCTCTCTCTTTCTATCTCCCACCCTCAAAAAAAAAATCTCCAGACTTATTAAATCAAGAATCCTAACTGATTACATTAACATGTTCAAAACAATATGGTGTTGCGAGGAGATTCTGTGCTCTGTAGAAGCACCAAACTTTAACTGAAAAAATGCAACAACTGTATATGTGTAACAAAAAATAACTATAATGTATGGTTATAATTTTTTAAAAATTATTAATTAATTAATTAATTAACTAATTAATTAATTTTAAATCTATTTATTTATCAACCAATTCCCGATCCCATTTTTATACAACAAAATTTGTAAAATAAATGATTGTAAAAGTCAAAGTCCCCCCCCCCCCACACTCATCGTTTGTCTATTTTCTTTCTCTCTGTCTCTCTCTCTCTGTTCCATATTTCTGTCTCATCATTATGCAGACACACAGGGCCAATAAGAGTAATAAATTCAGTAAAAATTAGAAACACGTGTGTGTGTGTGTGTGTGTGTGCGTGTGCGTGTGTGTGTGTGTGTGTGTGTGAGAGAAAGAAAGAGAGACGGCCCTTTAGAAACTCTCTCAGTGTCAAAGGTCACCACCTCGGTGGTGCTTAGCGATGTTGCTGCTGTATAGAGGAATCTATCAGGCGCTTTGCATACAGCTCTATGTGTGTGTGCGTGTGTGTGTGTGTTTGTGTGTGTGTGAGTGTGTGAACATTTCTCCTTTTTCACAGGTACAAGGTGAAAACTTATTGTGAATGTAGATTTTGGATCATATTGTTCAGTCCATGAGTGTGTGTGTGTGTGTGTGTGTGTGGGAGGTTTGATGATATAGTTCTCTAGGTCATGCCTGCATTAAGAGCCTGCAGAGAGAGGAAGAAGGTGCACTATGACACACTCCAGAATAGATGGGAAGATACCTAATCTCACACACACACACACACACACACACACACACACATACGCATCTCTGCTGGAGAAATCAATACAATTAATCTCTATTCCCATGATATTCTACAGGAGTGTGAGAAGTACGTTCCCATTAAAAAGCTTATATTTTTTATTCGCTCATCTTAAAAAAATGAATAAATAAACAAACTTTCATAGTTATGAGATTTTAAAGTTAACGATGTTAACACTGTTTAAAACACATTTTCTTTCGTTTCATGATGTTTTTGTGCACCTGCATCCTCAAGCAGTTCATTCAGCAAATCATGAATCTTGTCTTAATTCAAACAAAAGCTAAAAACAACTACTTAAGCTATTAGCTACCAAACATGCCAGCTACGTGTTTTATAGTTTGTAATGTTTTGTATTTTGATTTATACATATTTTCTTACACATTGCTTATTAATTTCCCTAATTTTCTTTTAATTCTTTAAATGACCCTTTTAATTCTCAATGACCCTTGTTAAAAGCGCTCTATAAATATAATGGAATCGTATTGAATTGAATTGTTGGATTCAAAATAATAATAAATAAAAAAAAAGATTAAAAAGTGTTCAGACTACAATAATGCCACATTTCTTGCATTTTCCACTTTGAATGAAGGTAACAATGTGTACCTTTGTTGATTTCCTGTAACACTCGAGTTGCCAGGGATGGCTGCTAATTTAAGTTGAGCCTTTATTATTTATATTCGTCACATATGCATTACTGCACAGTGAAATTCTTTTATTCTTTGCATATCCCAGCTTTGTTAGTAGGCTGGGGTCAGAGCCCATGGTCAGCTATTATATGGCGCCCCTGGAGCAGACAGGGTTAAGGGCCTTGCTTAAGGGCCCATCAAGCGAATATGGGGGTCAAACTGTTGGCTTTATGATCAGCTTCACACACTGAGCCACCACTGCTCCTGTTGGTATCTGCTGGTTATTAGATAGATGTTCTGCTGTAATGTACTGGGATCCCATCCAGGGTGTGTTCCTGTGTCGCGCTCACCCAGGAATGGTCTTCCTATCCAGTTCCCAAGTGACCCCAGGTTAAAGTGAACGAAACGGACGAACTAATAATATTCTTATTAACTGATGGTGCGCTACAATGACCTATGACATTATGCCAGAGAAGTTTGCTCTCTGCCAAAGCAAGGTACGTTTCTGAGGACCTCAACCACTTGCAACCTACAGGTGTGTGCACTCTCGCACTTTCCGTTGCTTCACTACAGGCAGTTCGGAGACACCAATCAGACTACAAGCCATGTGTTGTGGGGGACTGTCAGGAAAAACAGACCAGTTTCCCTGGGGGGAACCTACCAAACATGGGGAGAACTTGAGGAGTTTTCATATTAGAGCCCTGGGATCCTTTCTGAAAACACTTGACCCCAAAGTCTGGTTCATTTTGTTCATTTCATCAGTGAAAACACAATTGTTCTGTGCTGGGGTACTATGCTGGAAAAGGTGATCTTGAGAATCTTGAGGAAGATACAGCATACTCAGGCATTGATCAAATCAGAGATGGAGGACAAACGTACCTCAGAATAAAAGTAGAATAAAAGCACACGCCAATCTCATCCTCTCACCTACACAGCCATAGCTGATACAGTAGGAGGGCACACTAGAATCCACACACATAGGAGGTGAGATTCGAACCCCAAACCCTGGAGGTGCGAGGAAACAGTGCTGGATGAGTAATGAAAAACATGAAACTGGAGAAATAGTGTTACATTGAGCTCATATGGGAATAACAGTAATTACCACCTTCTGAATAGAAAACATAATTTACAAGGACCTCCAAGTGGGAGAATTTTTGGATATTTTTCTGACTCAACTCCGACCTGAAGCAACCAACTATTACAAATCTGTCCATCATGTATTGAATTTTTAAGGCTCTTATGTAATTTTGTAAAATGCACCACCCACCAGCTAATGTTAGATCAAAATATTTTGTAAATCTGAAATCCGTGAACGTTTTCAAGAATTTCGGAATAACAGAGATTTTTCCCATCCTTTGCAATTCTGAAACAGCATACAAATGTAGCAAAAGTAAAAGGAAGAATACTATTCTATTTTCCTTTATTCTATTTTCCTCTACTTTGAAACACACACACATGCACGCACGCACACACACACAAACAAACATACAAACCAACACACAAAGTGCTGAAATCTGAGGTTCTAAATAAACTCCCACAATTCCACTATGAATTGATGGAAATCCAGCACTGAGGGTTTGTTGTTGTTTTTGTGCATTCTGTCTTTCGTTTTTATTACTTTTTTTTATGTCTTTTTCACACTAGTTCAGTATTTCTTAATCCCTCTGTGTCCCTCTTACGCTTCTCAGTAACTCTCTCTTTATGTTTAAAACAGTAGTCAATGTCTTTCCTTCTTACCTTTTCTTTCTTTCACGATGATGTGAATGAGGCTCAGATTCTATTTATCACTCCACAGAGGTGTGAAGTTCAGCAAGTGCATTTTTTCTCACCTAAAATTAGATCTCCCATGATCCTTCGCGTCTGAACGTAGTCTTTGATGTCATACACGTATTTAACGCCACCTGGTTTAATCCAGTTTCAGCAATAATGCTGAATATCTGCATGTGTGTGAGTCAGAGAGAGGGAGCGAGAGGGAGAGAGAGAGAGTGAATAAAACCCAGACCAGTGTTTGTCATTGTGCCGTAATTAGCACATGTTAACGTCAGCTGGTTTACTGACAATAGTTCCGGCTGATGATTTTACCCAAACTTTCAACCGTTACTGTAAACAGCTGCAATAGTTACGGTAGCTTGTGTTTTTACCTGTTAGTCTGTTAGAAGGTTTACGGTAGACGTGCTTTTCCAGCAGTTACGGTAGTTCATCTATTTATTAATATGTTCATGCAATTCAGTACGATTTTAATAAATGCATAAAAATCCTAGCACACACACACACATACAAACACAGAGGCTAGCACAAGCTGTTCTACATCATCAGGGTTAAAACTCCCACATGTTTGCAGCAGCAGGCATGAACACATGCGTGGCCTGACACACACATGAGATAATGCCTCACACACACAAGCACGCATACACACACTTAATTAAAGCTGTGTTTCATACATTTATACGGTATGACATTGTGTTTCTGAGCTCCTTATATTAGCATCTATGGTAATTAGCTAGATCAAACAGTTATTTAATAAACCAGTTAAAAAAGAAAAGAAAAAAAAACATGCACAATAATTTTTATGTCTTTAACATTTGGTAGAAACCTATACCAGCTATTTAAAGCTAGCTGTTTTTCTTTTGGTAAGCAAGGGTTACGTCTGTGGGGAAATCTAGCTAGCTAGCATGCTACTGAATTCACCTCTTCATACAGTTATACAACAAAATTGTATACTTAGCCACTCTGGCTAGTGGGGTGGTACTTATTTATTGTTGGGACACGTCATTTTCATCTTACTTCTTACGTCTTTAATTTCATCTGTTAGCATGATATTCAATACTTGGGTATAGCTGCTTACCATGCTATTACTTATTAAGTTTTAGCTTTTTAGCATTATAACATACTTGATTTTCTTATGATTTTACTAGTTATTTAGCTCTAGTTGCTTAGCATGCTATTAATCCCTCAGTTCTAGCTGCTTTGCATGCTCTTAGTTAGTTTGTTACTGTAGTTAGTTAATTATATCTGCTTAGCATGCTATTATGTCTAGCTATTTAGCATGATTACATGCCCCTAAGTATGTTATCATGCACTGTTAGCATGATAACATACTTAGTTCAGGCTGTTCAGGATGCTATTACTCATATCTAGCTTCTTAGGTTGTTACTAGTTACTTAGCTCTAGTCATTTAGCATATGATTATTCACTTTGTTCTAGCTGCTTAGCATGGTATTAATTCCTCAGTTATAGCTGGTTAGCATGTTCTTAGTTAGTTAGTTATATCTGCTTACCATGCTATTACTTACTTACTTCTAGCTATTATAACTAGCTAGGCATTATAACCTGTATATGGTTATAGTTGCTAAAGATGCTATTACTAACCTATTAATTTAGCATACTATTATTCACTTTGTTCTATCTGCTGATAGTATTAATGCCTCAGTTTTAGCTGTTTAGCATGCTATTGCTCCCTCTGTACTAACTGCTTAGCATGCTCTTAGTTAGTTAGTTACTACTAGCATATTGTTAAATACTTAGTTCTACCAACTAAGTTTGCTTTTAGCCCCTAATTTCTTGCTTTTTTTTTGCAGGCTATTCGTTAGTTAGTAAGCTCTAGCGTGTTAGTTACTTAGCACCAGCATGCTATTATTCACTTTGTTCTAGCTGCTTAGCATTCTAGTAGTTGGTTATACTTGCTTAGCATGCTGTTTTGTACACTACTTACTTCTAGCTATTTAGCATGATAACCAGTACTTAGTTTTAGCTGCTCATGATGCTTTTAGTTACTTAGTTCTAGCTGCTTAGCAAGAACTGAACTGTATCCCTCAGTCCATCAGCTGCTTAGCATGCAACTATGTACTTTGTAATATTTGCTTAGCATGCTATTACTTACTTAGTTATAATTATTTAGAATGCTAATGGTTCTTAATTCTTGGTGGTTGGCATGCTATTCACCAATAGTTTTATCTGCTTTAGTTTCTTTCTTCTAGCTGCTTAGCATGATGTTAGTAACTGTTATTACCCATTAGTTACATGTTATAGCACAATAATTTCTAGCTTTTTTTGCAGGCTATTAGTTTATAACCTCTTGCAGGTTATCGGGTTATTAATTACTTAGCTCTAGTTGCGTAGCATGCTATTAGTAGGTTTGTTCTAGTTGTTTAGCATACTAGTAATCTGTCAGTTCTATCTGCTTAGTATGCTTTTATGTACTTCTATCTATTAGCATGATTTATCTATTTAGCATGACACTTAGTTTCTTAGATCTAATTGCCAGTACGTTTTAGCTGCTTAGGATGCTGTTAGCTACTTAGTTCAAGCTGCTTAGCCTGCTATTAGTTATTTGGCTCTTACCATGCAGGTAATTCGACGTTTTGCTAAATAACGAACTTACATAAGTACATGGCTAAGAAGTATTAACTTGTTAAGCAGCCAGTTAGTTAAATATCTAGCTTTATTAGCATGAACCTTTTAACCCCACAAGCTGAGTATTTTGTGACAGTGTGTTACGCTAGCTAGCTGATTTTTCACCATGGAATGATGGTTAAACAGATTACACGGTGTGTGTTTGTGTGTGTGTGTGTGTGTGTGAGAGAGAGAGAGAGAGTTCGGCTGTGTGTTTGTTAGCTTTGAGACGAGAAATTCAGTTCCATTTGTATGTTTGGTCGTCCAAATGGGACAGAGCGTTTCTCCTGGGAGTACACGATTGTTGTGTTGAAATGCTGCCTACCTCGAGAGCTAGCTTCAGATTGGAACGCGACGTGTGTGTGTGTGTGTGTGTAAATGCGGCAGTTAAGGCGGACAGTTCGGTTGGAGCCGTTACTCATTCCCTTTTATTTGGGTTGCTAGGATACAGGCTCTACTGTTGAAGTATTTTAGCTACACACACACTCTTGAGTAGGATAAGTAATTACAGATACGACAGATATATTTCGTATGAGAGTGTGTTTGTGTGTGTGTGTGTATGTGTGTGAGGTTAAACCCTCCTGTGCTGAAGTGACAGTCATGCAGTGTGAACACTGCATGAACAAGTTATGCACCAGCTGCGCCCATCTGTAACACACTTACACTACACACTACACACACACACACACACACACACACACACACACTGAACTGTTAGAGGATGTGGATAATTGGTATCTCATTTATATTTCATCTGTCATATAGATCATTCTACTGATAGGTATTTCACTTTCATACACACACACACACACACACACACACACACACACACACACAGAGTTTCTTCACACGTGTCGTACTTTAACTAGGTCAGGCAGCAGACATGAAAGGGAATAATCCCTTCGTTAAAACTCTGCTGTCAGTCTGTTCCCTGTCAAAAGTAAACGTGTGTGTATGTGTGTGTGTGTGTGTTTCTTCGCATAATCATATTTAATATTAAAACAAAGCGCTCTAGTTTGACCCTGAGACCCTCGACGAGAATGACACATGCCTGTCAGACTCCCCAGATCAAACGTTCTCCTTGTCTGCAAAGTCAAAAGTCAAATTTATTTTTAAAGCACATTTAACACAACATAGCTGACCAAAGCCATGTCCAACATTATGAGTACTTAATGTGTTACTGTAGTACCTATAGTTCAGGGTGTATATGGTTGTACATGCTCTATCTGTAGTAACTATACCTATAGTACCTTTAGTACCCTGTCGTGCTTATTGTATTTTCTCTGTTATAATGCACCCAGTCTTCCCTGACTTCACTACAGCCATGTCCTGGATTAAGTGGGTACTGAAAGTGTGTGCGAGAGTGTGAGTGTGAGAGTGAGATTGTCACATCCAGGAATGGCAGCACTGAGTAAATCCAAATCCCCTGGCAAGAAAAGAAACAAAATAGAGTCGAAAATGCCACACTCTTTCAGGAAATTTGCGCAGCTAGGCGATTGCTGGGGTGTAACGATACACTCCGGTCAGGATTCAGTTCAAGTCGTGGTTATCATGATTAGAATTCATTTCGCTTCTCGGAATATTTTAAGGAAGAAAATTTCTGACTGAAAAGAAATTTTTTTTTCTTGATCAGAACCATTGTGTGCGTTACTGTCTATATGAAACTAAATAATGCGGTACTCCGGCATATGAATTTAATCCGTTTCAGAACTGAGAACTGAGTAACAACTCATATTAGGAAACACATTTTTCCATAGGAAATAATGTAAATGCAGATATTCTGTTCAGGCCAACAACAACAATTACCAATAAATATGGAAATTATTATTTTCAACTTTATACATATTTTTGCATATAAAAACAATTAAAACATTTTTAAAAGTCAAATAAACGAGGTAAAATATTAAATAAATAGACATCAAACCCCACTTTACCTTAATTCATGATTCCTTTTGGCAAAAATTCTATGAACGATGGTTTAACATTGTAAACAACATGTACTATAGATCAGTTGTTTTTAACAGTTGATAAACTAAAAAAAGTTTCTTACCTTGATATTGGATTGTAAATACCTTAAGCAAAATTTCAATCAGAGAAAGAGTTCCATGTTGGTTAAAATGACCTCCATCGCTAACTTCTTTTCCAGACAGTTTAGATCGCAGCAGTGTGTTTTTGGTGTGTATGGAGGTATGAAACGACCAAAACGATTGAATTCAGCACTTTTTTTTTTATTTTATAACAGTGTAGCAGTGTATCATACGCTGCATGTCAGTCATTGTGATCATTGTAGATTTTGGTCACTTTAGAGGGCCAATAGTGTGTGTAAAGCACCATCAACTCTTCAATTCACTTGTTATATTTTATTTTGAGATACATACTGTACAGTCCACCAAAATCTTCCAAACTTGGGGTAAACTCCCTAGCATCACCACTGCAACCACACTTGTAGTACCTTTTGAACATAGAGTACCTGTAGTACTTATTGTACATAGTGTACCTGTACTATTCATTGTACATAGCGTACCTGTAGTACTTATTGTATATAGTGTACCTGCAGTACTTATTGTACATAGTGTACCTGTAGTACTTATTGTATATAGTGTACCTGTAGTACTTATTGTATATAGCGTACCTGTAGTACTTATTGTACATAGTGTACCTGTAGTACATATTATAAATAGTGTGCTAGTACGTATTATACAGTGTATCGCTTCTAATTATTGTACATAATGTACCTGTAGTACTCATTATACATAGTGTTCATGTCCTCATTGTAACTGTAGTAGCTATAGTACCTTTTGTACATAGTGTACATGTAATACTTATTGTAACTGTAGTACCTGTAGTACTTTTAGTACATAGTGTACCTATATAACTTATTGTACATTGTGTACTTGTAGTACTTATTTATACAAAGTGTACCTGTAGCATTTATTACACATAGTGTATAAGTAGTATTTATTGTACCTGTAGTATCTGTAGTACCTTTTAGTACATAGTGTACATGTAGTACTTATTGTACGTGGTGTCCTTGTAGTACTTATTATACATAGTGTACATGTACTTATTGTAACTGTAGTTTCTGTAGTACCTTTAGTACACAGTGTACAGGCAGTACTTATTCTGCTGTTTTCTGCTGTCTGTGTTGGGTCTTTCTGTCTCTCTGTCTCTGTCTCTGCCTCTCTGTTCCTGTATACTTCTCTCTAACTTGTCAGTAATAGTTTGAAAGCTCCCTACGGTGATATAAATGTCTAATGATCGTCTAATGTCCTGGGTTAATGGAGTGTGGGAACGCTACATGCTAGTGTTTACATGCTAAAACGTTTACACACACATGAACACACCCACACAAATGCACACTTGTGCTAAAGCCTGAGCGGTGTGTGTTGATTAGCTTTGGACTCAATCGTCCCTCGCACAAAGTCTTTCGGTGCTCTTGGTGTGTATCGCACCATGGCTTTTAAATAAGATTAGCTTCGCCCGTCCATTACCGTAATGCTAACTCTGGCTCTGAGGGCTTTTTCAGAAAATCCTCTTCAGTCGTCTTCATCAGCTGAGACTTTGTCTTCGACGCGGTTGGATTTGCTGCCTCACTGGATGATTTACATAAAACTGAAAAGCTTTATTCGGTGTCTGTGTTCCAGTGCGGTGCACAGTACGCCCTCGTCCTCCTGTCCAAAATCAAATTAAATTCAGATTTATGCTGTGTGTTGAGTTTGCGTTTCTTTGTTTGATTGATTTGTTAATGGTTCAGCAAAACTAGATTTAAATATCATGTGACTAAACATTATTACTTATATTAATAACTAATATAGTTATTCTGAGGCGTGTGATTTTCTTTTTTTATTTCATTTCATTGTGTGTATGTGTGTGTGTGTGTGTGTGTGTGTGTGTGTGTAGGTGTGATCTACACTACAGATCTGCTGGATCGCGAGACGCAGGATTCCTATTGGTTGACGATTTATGCCACAGATCGGGGCGTGGTGCCTCAGTCAGCTGCACTGCAGGTCTACATTCAGGTGTGTTTGTGTCTACATGTATATAATGTATGCCTGCAACTGTATATATACGAGTGTATACTTTTATATGGCTGCATGGCGGCTTAGAGGTTAGCACTGTTGCCTTGCACCTCCGGGTTCGGTTCGCACCTCGGGGTCTGTGTGCATGGGGTTTGCATGTCCCCCCATGTGCGTGTTGGGGTTCCTCCTGAAAACACTGCTTTCTCTCGCAGTTCAAAGACATGCAGATTTTGCTAATAGATGTTTTGTGCAACACACATTTGTGTTTATGCTTTTGTGTGTCTGTGTTTCTATAAAATTGAAGGAATTGTGTGTCTGTCCGCTTAAGTATGTGTCATGCATTTTGTGTTTTTAGGCTTGTTTGTGCTTCTACAATGTGCGTGTGTGTGTATGCTTATCCTTGTTTCTGTGCATGCGTACATTCTTGTTCCTGTGATTTGTGTTTGTATATGATGTAATATGTGTGTGTGTGTGTGTTTCCATGTGTGTTTTTAAGCTCGTGTTATCTGTATTGTGTTTTTCTTATGTCTGTGTGAAGCAACGTGTGTATTATGTCTATATGCTCTAATGCCTCTGTTGTGTGTGTGTGTTCAGGTAGAGGATGTGAATGATAACGCCCCGTTGACCTCTGACCCCATGTACCACGCCTCTGTCGCTGAGAACTCACCCAAAGACCTCTCAGTAATCCAGATCCAAGCCCAGGATCCCGACGCCACGGCAACCGAGCCGCGCTTCTCGTTCC
>JAOVVB010000050.1:6599003-6609287 GCA_028570985.1 Heterobranchus longifilis
ACAGAATGCCAGACCTTTTCAGGGAGCAGAGACGATAACTGTGGGGCGAGCGAACGTTGGGAGTGGTCGGCTTGCCATCCGGCGTAACTTCGCAGAAGCAAAAGGAGCGGAATCCTGCAGAGCGCGCAGGAGAGACACGGCGTGACCGAAAGCTCGCTATTCGACAGAATTCCCCACACCGACCATGAGGTACGGGCCAAGAGGTTCATGTATGGTGGTGACCAGGGGGAAGGAAAACCCCAGACTGAGCGTCAATGGAAGGCGGAGAAGGAGGAAGGTATTAGAAATATCTACATGTTTTGTGCAAAGGAAAATCAAAAGTGCATACAAAGCCTGCAGGAGCAGGTGGAACAGTTCCAAAGACTGCTCGTCCAGCTGAACCTTTCAGAGAGCCAAGCTACGAGCTCCGATCTGCCAGAGAGCCACGCTACGAGCACCGATCTGCCAGAGAGCCACGCTACAAGCTCCGATCTGCCAGAGAGCCAAACTACGAGCTCCGATCTGCAAGAGAGCCAAGCTACGAGCTCCGATCTGCCAGAGAGCCAAGCTACGAGCTCCGATCTGCCAGAGAGCCATGGTACGAACTCCGATCTGCCAGAGAGCCAAGCTACGAGCTCCGATCTCCCAGAGAGCAACGCTGCGAGCTTAGTTCCTCCTCCTCCGCTCGACTACGAGGACATCGCGCTTTCTCCTCCTCCGCACGACTCCGAGGACGTCGTGCCAGCTCCTCCGCCCGGCTCCGAGGACGTTGTGCCAGCTCCTCCGCCCGGCTCCGAGGACGTCGTGCCAGCTCCTCCGCCCGGCTCCGAGGACGTCGTGCCAGCTCCGGCTCAGACACTCCAATGCCTGCTCAGTCACCTTGCTTCGAGGGCATCAACTGCCATTAGGCTTTGAGAATCCTGTCCTGCTGACCCTGCAGCCCTGCCCAGGGGACAAAATCTACAGCCTCTGTGTCAGGAGACCAGACACAGGACATTGGGGGGGGAGCTCTGGACCTTAGAGGGGGGGTTATGTCAGGGTTAACCCCTAGAGGGCGCCCAAAAACCCTTTTTGTGTTTTTGTTGTGTTTTAGTTAAGTTGGGAACTACAGGCCCCAGAATGTTTAATGTTTATAAATAGCAGCTTTAAGTTCAGTTTAGGGTCTGGCATTTGTTGCTGTTACACTATAGTATTTTGTTGTAGTTGTTATAATAAAGTCTTTTGTGGAGCTCAAGTAAGTTTGTTTCAGTTTTGCTTTAATTTGTTATTAAAAAAGAACACCTGAACCATCATCTTAGCCTCTGCATTTATGCCACGCTGACACCCACAACCCAGTCGTGACACTTGAATTCATAAATTAAACTTCTTTTAGTTAATTTAGTTTAATTCTAATTCTAATCTTTATTTTAATTTCATCTAGTTAATTGTTAGTTCTCCAGCATTAACCAAATCATATTATGTTACTGGTTTTATATGAGATTACTAGAATGCTTACTAACATTAGGATAAATTAAATAAAATCTTTATATATATATCAAATATACATATGGATATGTCAAATATTTAACATTTAACAATGATCATTGTCACAAAGCAACAGCTTACAAAATCAGAAAAATTATGGAAATAAGTTCAAAAAAGTGTGAGGAAATATGTATAAATTAAAATTATCATTTTAGAAACTGCTGAAGTTAACTTGTGTTTCTGGATGTGCATTGGTTTGTATTTGTTTGTTATAAGGCTGTTCATCTGTGTGTGTTACAGGTAATGCCTTTGTGGTGAGCCTGGCATTAGCGGACCTGCTGGTGGTGTGTTACCCGTACCCTCTGGTCCTTCACGCTCTACTGCACTCCGGCTGGCTGCCTGGCGAGACAGAGTGTAAAGTGAGCGGCTTTCTTATGGGTGCCAGCGTCATCGGCTCTGTCTTCAACATCACAGCCATTGCCCTCAACCGCTACTGCTTCATCTGCCATGCCCGCACTTATGCCAAAGTGTATGGCCGAGGTGGCACGCTGGCTTTAATCATACTTGTGTGGGCTCTAACGGGCATTGCCATACTGCCTAATCTCGCAGTGGGGTCACTGACATACGACCCTCGCGTATATTCTTGCACTTTTAGCCAAACTGCGAGTGCCAGTTACACTTTCGCCGTGGTTTTTGTTCACTTCCTGTTTCCCATTGCCATCGTAACTTTCTGCTATGCACGAATCTGGATACTAGTTCTAAACGTGAGACGGCGAGTGGCTAGCGACACAAGGCCCCGTCTCCGGCCAAGCGACGTCCGCCATTTCCTCACCATGTTCGTCGTCTTTGTGCTGTTCGCGGTCTGTTGGGCGCCACTCAATCTGATTGGCCTAGCTGTTGCCATGGATCCACCCAGAGTGGCGCCAATGGTTCCCGATTGGCTCTTTGTGGTCAGCTATTTTATGGCATACTTCAACTCGTGCCTCAACGCTGTCGTATATGGGCTGCTCAATCAGAACTTCCGGCGTGAGTATCGATGCATCCTGATGTCACTCTGCAAGCCCCGCCTCTTTCTGCAGGACACATCGAGGGGTGGAACAGAGCGAAGCAACAAGCAATCACAGGTTAACAACAACAATGAGCAGGCAAAAGCTGAGACTATGTAACGATAATTACCAGGAATATTAGTACAATCCATCCAGACTTTTCAAATGAAAAGGACCTGAAAGAGAACGCCATTTGTCCCAGTGACACGATACACTTTTAAGAATACACGTTAGCAATACAGAATTAGAGATTACCTATTCAATAATTCCCCAGGGGAACGTGGACACAGTGGGTCAGGGAGTTAGCAAGACCAATTTATTAACAAAAGCATAGCAATTCAACATTATAGAACAGTTCAGTGCTGGAACTGCAAACAATGGTGCAAATCATTAATGCTGAATGCAAAAGCCTCAATTAAAGTAGAAGCTGCTGTGATAAAATAGCACCAATACATTAAAAATCTCACATAAATTTTTACGTTATAAAAATAGTTGCATTACTTTAATAAATAAGACACACAAAGACAAGCGCTCTGAACACACACACTAGCTATTCCACCGTTCTTCAGTGCTACATACAGGTCTATACGGCTTCCTGAGCTTTCTAAAAGTTTCTCTTAAAAAAACATATCTTCAACTTCAATTTAGAAAATGGTTTATGGCAATAGCAAAAGCCTCAAATTACAAAAAGAGAGTCTGAGTTCCTGAGTTCTCTGACTCTCACAGCCGAACAGTGAGAGAAAAGGTCAAGGTCGCACAAACTTTTCCTTTCATTTTCTTGTCACAAAAACCTCCAGATGCCAATTAAACCATTCTAATTCAAAAGCAGCACTGTCCGCTAAGAGGACGTGTAAAATGCTTAGTTAGCTTTGCACAATTGATTATTTCTCATTTAATTGTCTTGATTCGGTTTGAGTCTTTCAGTTTCAAAACAAAACATAAAGCAAAAGATCAGGCGTTGCTTTTGCACGAAAGAAAAATTACAAATAGATACAGTACTGAAAACCGTTATAGGCAATTTTTAGCAAATAACCTAATTGTGGCTGTTTCATGTAGCTCAAGCGATTGTGATTCCTAAAGGATAATAGCTAATTTGAAACCTCTAGCATCTTAGGATGAACATTTCACTAAGTGAAACAAACTTTAAGCATGCATCATGTTTTATTAACCAATCATTTAATAAAGTTGTGTGTAAGAGACTCCACGAGCCACACTAAATAAACCAGTGTCGTAACGCTGATTTCCTTCATGCTTTGTACAAAAATTTATGTTTAGTGACACCTACGAATTTCCATTAAAAAAAAAATTGAAACCAAAATTTTAACAAAAGGGTGAAATACCACCACTTACTGTAGGTGCCAGGCTTAACAAATCTTTCACTACTGCAGCTGAGCCACTGCAGCGTTATTTTGGTGACCATAGAGAAACAAACTCTTGTTCCTTTTAAAGGGTGCAATTACTTTTGATCTAATTGAACAGGTAGTCTTTTTTTAGTCCTAATTAACTGCATTTAGCAGGTCATTAATATAAACATACCATATTTTACAAGATTTTTATGAATTTGGTGTGTAAAACAGAAACAAACAAGCAATTTAAACATACAAACACAGTTCACCTTAAGGAACTGTTTCCTTACAAATTATTTTTGTAAAACTCATGAGATCTAGTAGGATACATAAGTTTTCCCGAAATAACTGGATTCAAAATGTTCCTGCAAATGATTTATGAATTCATTATTTTGTATTCAATCTGATAACTGAGGCCCAATGAGACCCAAATATAACTTGACAGCAAACAAAACACTAGTTTAGGAAAACCTGCACTTTAACATAATAAAATAGTTTGTGAGCAACGCTACAGTAGTACTAACCATGCTTTACTATTGTCTTGTGTATTTTGTGCTTAATTTGAAATTAACGTTCTGCTACGTTTTGAACTTGTTGTAACAAGAGATAGACATCGCTCTGGTGCTGTTTTAAAACTTCAGCAACATTTAAATAATATTATCCCAAGGGATCCCATCATTTTATACATTTACTGCAGCTTTAGCACTTTGGCTAGCGAGTAAATGTAAAAGAAGTTCAACTGGCAGATTAGTATTCATGCCCCACAGCACCTTTGCATATTTCATAGTTACAATTCTGCATGATTGCTGTGTAAAGTTGAATATAGCATTTGTTTCGTGCTGAATTAATTTCTGTAATGTTTGCTCACAATTTCTAGCTAGCAAGAAATCCGGAAAACTACAAAAACATATGTATAAACCTTAAAACCCAAAGTGAGATTAAACAATTTTTTTTAAATATATTTTATACCGCAAATCATAGAGGAAAAAAAATTAAACCATAAGAAATTGCTAGTTTATGTTAGCTAATCATAATTGTGTGCAAATCTTTAATCTTAGTCACCAAAAAAAGTTTTTTTTTTTTCAAATAGTCTGTATAATTTTAATTTTAATAGCTGTAAATAAAAAGTTTATTTGATAGTATAATAAATTATAAATGTTCAAAAATAGCAGTTTTGCAAAAATTGCAATTAATTGTGCAATCATTATTTGTTGAAAATCAAGTCAGTTTTAAATATTATACCTCAGCACTATAGTTCCATTAAGCTTAAAAACTGCATTGGAAAAAAATATTTTGTTTTTAAAAATGTCTTTTAACCTACATCTCTATGTGTCTTTATATGTATGTGTGTGTCAGATGTAATTTTAAATATTGGGACCACACCACCACATGCTGTGCAATGTAGAGACTTTTCAAAAAGCAGAGCTGTGGAACTAATGCTTATTTTTAATTTTTGACCATCCCTGCGGTGTGTGTGTGTTTTAGCAAAGACTTTGAACTGTGAGCTCTTTTTATGTAAATGTGCCTGATGTTAAAAAGCCTCAAACATGTCACATTTGCAAAGCAAATTCCATAAATGCCTCAAATTTACAAAAATTACATTTATTATGTCTATTTAAGCCTCAAAGTCAAACCAGTTAAACTGTGTTAAAACTTTTGCAGCAGTGTGGACACACTGTTAAAACTGAACTCAGTGAAATGTAATATATATTTACAAAAAAAAAGATTCCATTTTAATGAACCATTGAAATGACTTGTATGCTCTTACTTTTTATGTTTTAGTATGTTTTAAACATCTTGGAAGGGTTTAAAGTATTCTTGAGTATTTGGCAGAAAGTGGCCATAATATGACCCTAATATTAAGTAATAATAATGTTGTATGATTTTTTTAATAGCAAAAATGCCATTTGAATTTCTAAAGAATGGTCTGTTGAACTGATATATGCATGGCAGTAAAAACTCAAAGCATAATGATTGATCAAATAGAAATTATGTCTTGTATACTAGACTTTTATTTACTTCAATTTCCAATGAGACTCACAAAGTAAAAAAAAAATCTGGATGCTAAAATCCATATAAATTAACTTTTCAGAATTATACAGATAACAAGTTATAGATTCAGTACTGTTTTCCCCCGTGGCTTCATTAACCTCCCACTCAAAAGTATGCATCAGCTGCTAAAAAGCCATTGTAAGAATTTCTGTTGATGGAGAAGTCTGAGAAATAAAAACATTTTGCAGCTTAAAAATGAGACAATTTATGTAAAAAAAAATAATTGCTTTACACTATAAACACATGCTGAATTTATTTTTTAAATAAAAAAATAATAATAAATTGTTTAATTTTGCAGTTTAATATTAATGACACCAAACTTCACCCAAGCTTATTAAGTAACATAAAAACAGTTATGTAATATTATGTCAATCAGGGCATTTTAAAACATAATTTAGTAAAAAGCTTCCTCAAATTAAGTGATAGCAGGTCTAACTTATAAAAGTAAGCATTTTCGTAGAGAAAAGCACAAGAAGACTGATGTTAAAACATTCTTCAGTTTTCAACTCTCAAGTACTATCTTAGTAACAGTGTTTTTTTTGTCACATAAGTGTGTAAGCCTATGCATTAAACTCATCTCACCATCTGTCTTGAGGATAACTGGTTATCTTAGTATCTTAGTACAAAGCAAGTATTCAGATCTCCTAGTATATGTCGAGTATAAATATTTTATAACTATTCTTAAAATTATTTGCAAAGCTGTAGCAATACTTTAAGAGCGTTTTAATAAATGATAAAATGCTTCGGCTAATAAGGCTTGGATAAAGCATTAAAGTCTAAGACGTGTGACATACCAGCATCATAAACGTGTGTCTTAATTACATTATTTAATTTGTCTGATTAACATCAATGAAGATGTTTATATTGATTAATACACCGATCAGCCATGACACTAAATCCGCCCGCATAATTTTGTCTGAGTCTTGTCTATGCCACCATAAACAGCTCTGATCCCTTGAGGCATAGACTTCACAAGACCTCTGAAGGTGTCCTCTCATATCTGGCAACAAGATGTTAGCAGCAGATCCTTTAAGTCCTGTAAGTTGTGAGCTTTACCTCCATGGATCAAACTTGTCGGTCCAGAAAATCCCCCAAATGCTAAAGTAGGTGGTGGTGGAAGGTTTACTGAAACATGAAAAAATTGAGGATTGAGAAGTCCTTTTTCTAACATGATTAGAAACATCGTATTTATTTGTTTTAACACATGCAATGACTGTTCTTCTCAGTGCTTCGTCACCTCTCATATAAACACATGCAGCGTGAAAACAAAGCCACAGACTTTTATAGGTGAGCCAAAGACTTTCTGGCACAAATGTTTGTGGTGGGCACAAATGCAACATTATGATGAGTTCACAGAAATTAACACAAAATAATGTGGGAAATGGTAGCCAGAGTTGCTCTTTAGTGCTAAAATTGCCCATTTATCTTGCTTTCAATGCATCACTTTAAAGCACTGACTGGTCACCAACCCCTAGGCAGGAGTGAGTGTAACAGGATAATTAATGTTATTTACCTCACCTTGCAGTGTTTTTATGTTATGGCTAATCGAAGTGCATCTCTTCTAATAATTACATAGGAAATAAAGTTTTTTTTTATGTCATCCCAAAATGCTAGTATTCTATTTATGTTTTATGTTGCATTCTAAAATTTGCAACAACAAAAAAAATAATCACTGTATGCGCAGTTATGGGTCGTCTGCTTCTACATTACTATCTCTTATGCAAGTATCTTAGTAACGTTGATGTACAATCTGTGACAATGGTGAGGTTGAGTTTTATTTTTATCTTAGTAAAACCTTCTTAAAAGATTGTTGATTTACTGTGTACATTCTTGTCTTAATAACACTTACATGGTTCTCGCCATAAATATTCAATATTGTTACAACAACTTTATGTTCTGGTATAAAATTTATTAATTCAAAGTACTATTGCAATTAAGCTAACCTTTGAGGGAAAAAATGGCAATATGAGTGGTAATTCTTAACTCAATTAGTCAGATTGAATTGAAGTTTTTCTGTATGTTTTAACATATAATTTAAACAATTGTTGCTGCACAAATTCACTTAAGGGACAAATATAAGAGATAATTATCAACTTTCACAGCTAGTGCACTTTTATAACGAGGTTAGAAACATGTTTAACTGTCTAAATTCAGTTTGGCATCTGTTCTGTTCAGAGATTTCCCCAATGATCAGTAAAAGATGATCAATTTATAACTTTTTTATTTTAAATAAACCACAATAAGAACAATTTAGGAAGTTCCCAAATCGTTAAATCACCACCATCGGCATGTCTGTAATCATGTCACACTGTGGTTCAGTAACCATACATTTAGCGAACCTGTGCTTCTTAAACTAGTTCGTTGCACAATTAATTCTTGCAATATAATCAGGAATAGTTCATTCATTGCTATGTTTAATTATCTAGCAGTAATCTAGCTACATTCTGAAATGATCAGTTATTTATTAATTTATTGTGCTCATTACAAGTACTTTTAATGTAACATGCGGTCGAAATATAAGCAGTTTAGTATGCACTGAAAATTAAAAAAAAACAAAAAATGGTGGTCCCACATTGAATCTTTTGACTGATAAAAAGTCAAAGAAAAAAAAGCATAAGAACATAATGTCAAGGGTCTTTTCTATTTTATGGGTGTAAATCTAAATAAATTTTCATCATTATTCTTAATGAAGAATTAAATGAATAAATAATGAATATTTATTGTAATTCATTTGATTACTTTCTCAGTATGAAAGGGACTTGAGTACAATTGTATTATGTTGCTTAATATTCACCTGTAACGAACATTTTTGCGTTATGGATGTTTACGCATCAAATCTCAGTACTTGTTAAAGTACACTTATCTTAGTAATGAACATTGTGTGTGGTGTGTTACTGGCTTCCAAACATTAAGTACTGTATGGGTCAGGTTCAGTGTTACAAAGCCAAACATTTGTACTATTTCATACCGGGAAATAAAGACTGTGCATGCACTTTTTTTTTTTTCTTTTTCTTTTTTTAACACAAAAGGGATAATGGAAGCTCCAATGAATTGTGGGAGTGAGCTGTGTGGCTGCATGCTGAGACTGAAAGATGTCTAAAATGAACAAAAATGCATTTTCATTGTATTTCTGTGAATTCTTTTAACTAATTGAAGTGTTTAATTTTGCACATTAATAAAACTATTTCTTTTAGAAGATCTGACTTTTTGGTTGTTGTACCATGTAACTGAAACAGTGTTAAATTATTAAAGTGGACAGATAAGAGGTAAAAGAGAAATTCTCTCTTTAATACTACAGAGAATATCTTTAGAATTAGCAAGCAGTTGTACATACAAAGTAAAAGCCTCCTCTTACATTGATACATTGATGAAGCTATACATTTACAAATATTTACATTTTTTACATTTATACAGTATTCAGAATTTGCATTTCAGTAAATCTGCTTTGGTAAAAGCTCTATATAAATATAACTGACAATTTAAGTCTATTCACTAGAATTAATCATATGTCGATATAATTTATTTGTAGAATGTGTTGTTATAATGACAAATATAAACATTTGTTATTTAGCTACTGTATGTGGTTTGAGATCTGGTTAATATGATTCTTAATAAAATGAATCTTAATAAAAAATACATTAGATACATTTGACAGATGTGTTCCTAATGGATCCACCCAATATGAGTGATTAAATGTAAATATTACAAAATTGTTCAAAAATTATCCTTATCCTTTATACTAGGTTGAAGGGGGCCTGGTGCCTATCCCAGGAGACTTTGGGCTCAAGGCGGGGTAAACTCTGGATAAGATGCCAATCCATTGCAGGGCATGCACTACGGGCAATTTTGAGAACGCCAATTCAACTAATCTGCATGTCTTTGGACTGTGGGAGAAAAGTGGAGTATGTGGAGGAGACCCACCAAGCACAGGGAGAACATGCAAACTCCATGCACACACAATGGCCTAACCGCTAAGCCATTGTGCTGCCCAGCAATACATTTATTATAAAGTGCTTTTAACAGTGCTCACTGTCACAAAACCGCTTTACAGTATCAAAAAGAAAATTAGGGAAATGAGTATGACAGGTGTAAGAAAATATGTATAAATCAGAATTGATCAGGATTTACCCGATGAGCAAGCCGAGGGTGTCGGAAAGAAAAACCTCCCTGAGATGGCAACAGGAATAGGATTCCTTAAGAGGAACCAGGAACCCGTCCTCATTTGGGTGATAACTGGTCTAATCGTCATGGATGTGTTTTCAATACACCTCATTATCACCTCAGAGTCTTTGATAAATTTAATGTAATTTCAAATTTAAATCAAATTCAAATTTTATTTGTCACGTACACAGTCATACACAGTACGATATGTAGTGAAATGCTTACACGACTGCCAG
>JAOVVB010000050.1:6612738-6624136 GCA_028570985.1 Heterobranchus longifilis
AACAACAATTAAAATCAGATAAAATTAGTGCAGGCAGCAAAATTATATGGCTTCACTCTTTTGAGAAAAATAACTGATCCTTGCCTTTCAAATTGGATTATAGCACAAAGAAATGTGTAGTTTCAAATTCATGTGAAATCTGACTGCTTGACTATCCTTAAGTTTGATAATTCAAATTGGAATTGTCTTTTTGTTATCATTGATTGTGCTTCTTGATTTGAAGAAACAAAAATATTATGTTGATCACGTGTAAGGTTTAACCCCAATAGAGCTCACCTGCATATAATGATGCCTACAAAGCTTCATAAAAGATCAGGTGCACACAAAAACTGAGAGCATGATATGAAATACCAGCGTTTTTGAAAATATAAAAAAAAAATATTATGATAAAAGTATAAAAGGCCTATACCACTGAATATTTAATGAGATGTAACTTCAATAACGAGAGGACACAGAGACTCAGTCAGTTTTTAGCAAAGATTCCTCACACCACCAGGGCTGGGGTTTTGAATCTCACCTCCTCCTGTGTGAGTAAAGTTTTCATGTGCTTCCCATGCTTTGTTGGTTTCCTAAAGGTACTTCTGGTTTTCTCAAGAAAGTGACTTGCTAGGAATTACCACAGAGCTCTAAGTCAATATGGATCAGTTGATACAGCATCTTCAAAAGCAGCAATAACTCAGGAGATTGACAGAGGCCTAGGGGCCGCATCTGTTGTGAACGCCCTACCAGTAGAAGATGTCAAAACCTATGACAAGCTGAAGAAAGAATTTATGTCTGATGCAACCTTTCTACTGTACCATCAGCACAATTGCCGATGGTAATGCTGCAAATCACCACTGGCTATATTCAATAACCTCCACAAATTTGGCTGGAAGAGAGATCCTACATTGAGTCTTGATAGGTGCCAACCTATCACAGGGCACAAGTGAACGGAAATAAGGTAGGACCTCCAGCAAGGGAATGATGGAGACTTTTGAGTGCGTTTTGGACAGAGAGGCTTGGCATCCCAGCCCAGGGTCTCAATGAAAAGGGGCCTTTCAACTCCGTGAGCACTGATACACTGGCTGGGGACTCAGGTGGAGAGAGGTGTGCAGGGCAGGTATCCCTTCGACAAACCCATATCTGTGTTTTTGATAAGGGCTTCAAATCACTTCGATAAACTACTCTGGAAAAGGATGTCTAAGAAATGCTGTAAAAAAAACAGAAAATCTGTATATTCTGTCAAAATCCATGCAAATTTTATAATCTGAAATCAATCAAGGAAATATACACACTTGAGTAGCACAAGTAGAAAACTTTTTTTCAGAATTTATGGAACTTTAATGAATTAATAATTTCTGGTGTAAATGCTCATATGAAACATTTACAAATACATTTGTTTATATCCAGCTTGATGAACTTTTTTTCACTTAGAATAAAATGTGAAAAACAAACATGGATGAGCGCTGTATACGGTAAGGTTTTTTTTTTTTTCATTCTGCTTTGGGAAGAAAACTTTGACAAAAAAGAAGCTACTCATAAAATGTTCATATCATAAATTATAATACATTCATTAATTCATTCAAAAAGTGATCAATCATTTAATTAATTAAATAGTTACATTTTGTTTTGTTTTGTCTGAACTAGATATTTTGCAGAATGTTGTGGAAATCATACTCCTATTTTTCTTTATTATGACTGTGTAAGCAAGCTAGGTTTTAAGAGCAGTCTGTCCCCTGGCTGCCAAAAACATTTCTGAGCCAAAACATGTTAAGAATGGTTTGCTAAGTGATTCTTAACTTCCAGAGTCAAAGCAACAACCAAACTCACAAACAAAAGAGAGATAAATAAACAATACAGTTTATATAAACACTGTTGCTTCACATGTTGAGGAATCAGAAATGTATTGTGTCAGGTATTTTGTATTATTTATGGCAAGAAATGTCGCAATATTAGTGTTTTGCAAAACACAAACATAATGTATTTTATGCGATAGACCAACACAGAGTGTCACATAATTGTAAAGTGGCAGGAAAATTAAAACACTAGGGCTGTCAATTCTTGACAAAATGTAAATCAGGATTTTTCTCCATGGGATTGAGATCACGATTCTCTCACACGATTCTCTCTCTCTTTGTTTTTTTCTTATAACAAAAAAACCTTGATTGCACTTAAGAAAACAAAGTGTTGTCTGCACAGGACTTTCAACTCTCTTGTAATAAAATAAACGTCACTTTTCCCAATTTTAATGTAAATAAAGTAAAAAGTTGTTAAACATAAATATAATATAAACAATAAGACATACAAATAACTAAAAATAGCTCGTGTCTATTTTGGACACTCAGTCAACTACAGATCTTCATGTGTATTAGTTTATATTATTATTATTATTATTATTATTATATAGTTAATAAAATAATAAATATAAGGTAAATGTAATAGTGTTAGGTAGTTTGTTATTAAATGCATCGTTTACAGCGTAGAATTTATTGTTGTCAAAGGGTTTATTGCTCAGTCTCAGCACATCCAGTACACTCCTCTGTATCACCTTGAATCAACACGGCAGGTTTAATTATTTAGTACGTTAAGTTCTGGCCCAATTAGAACTGCACATGCCGATCTCTGATCTGACAGCAGGTTGTATTTTAGTTTTAGCATGTGTGTGTGTGAGAGACATTTACCCTATGCTGATAAAAATAAGACAGATGCTATGATAAACACAACAACCGAAGAAAAGCTAACACCCCTATTATACTGTCACAGTCAGGCCAGGCTCCGAAACCAATCAGACACAGCGACCCCTATCACCAGAATACTAATCACAACCACCTGACACCAATCAAGAACACAGAAGACATAAAGACCACACACCACGCCTCAGTCATCGTCCGAGCTCGTACCCATGAGTGTGGACTCATCTCCTGACTTTCCTAGTAAGAAGATAAAGACTTACCTGTGTACTTACCTGTATCTCTGCTTTCAGAAGCTTTCCGGGTCACCGTCCCGGAACGAGGAAACGCCGCAGTACCGTGGTGTGTGGGTCTCCGTCGGATCTCTTCAACCTCAGGTTCACTCCAGGTCTTGTAGTATTCCCTCAGGCAAGACGTAGAAGAATAGAGTTTCCGTTGGTCGCGCCACTTCACAAGTAAACCATTGATGCTATCATATCTTTCCCTGCTGATGCACTATAGACATATCCTGCCGCTAAGTACGTTGACATTAATAAAAACTACACATCTTGAAACTTACCTTTGTGTGGAGTCCATCCTTGTTACACACAACCAGTTATTAGGTTTTAGAGGGCAATTACTTTTTCACATAGCCTTTTTTCCCTAAATAAATGGAATCAGCATCTGCATTTTGTGTTTACTCGGGTTATCTTTGTGTGATATAAAAAATGATTTGATGACCTCAGTGAGTGGAGCTACAACTTCTTTAAAGTCGTTAAGTTTTTGGTAAAAAACAGGGGGAACACTATGGACCAAGGGGTGCCAATACATTGTGCAGAGCTCCAGTCAGCGTTCTGCGTGGTGGGCGATCCTGATGGAAACCAGGCAGCGGCATTAAATATTCAGTGTTGTGGATTTTCTGGATGCTTGAAATTCCTTTCAGAAATCCTCTCTGTTTCTCTTCTGTAAAAAGCTGACAGAGGTCTATTTCTGTCCTCACGTGTCTGAGACACGCTCACACACTCGTCCTCTCGCTCACACACTCGTCCTCTCGCTCCCTCTTCTACTTTCAGATTCTCCACACCACACCCCCTTATCTCTCTCTCTCTCTCTCTCGACTGCTTCAATCCGTAATCTCTTCTCTCCATCCCTTAGTGTTCGTTGCATTGTCATCTTTTTTGAATTTATTTTATTCTCTCTCTCTCTCGTGCCAGCTGTCAGAAGAGCAGCGTTGTGTGACTCGAGTGGCCATGAGGGGAATACAAGCTACGGCCAAACTAATGAGCCAAAAAGCAGAGAGACACTGTGTGTTTAGGGAAAAAAATATGGACAATGAGAGAGGGAGAGAGGGTGAAAGGGATAAAAAGAGGAACAAAAAAGAGAGAAAGAAGAAAAAAAAAGGGAAATGTCAAGAAAGACAAATAGAAACATAATGAGCGTGAAAAAGGCTCACCTTTAATCGAGCGATATGATAAAAAAGTAAATTTTATACCATAGACAAGGACAATACTCGTTTCTGATTAACCGCCAGTCAAACATGGTTTCCATAGAATGTAAACTTGACAACAAGTATAAGAAATGTTTCGGATTCAAATTCAAAACAGGATAAATGACAATAAAAACGAATGACCTGGATACCGACCGAATTCAGTGACCGAGCTAGAAGGGCTTTGGTCATGGAGAGCCTGGGTGAAGCCTGGTGGTGGAAGCATGACACTGTTTCAGTGGATTTCAGCAGCAGAGATAGAAACGCTGCTCAGGCTCGAGGGCAGGAAGGAAGAGAAACCCTTCTCCACACAATATCAGAGCGAGATGACCTTACGCATGACTCGAGGCCAAAACAAATGCTGGAGCGGCTTCAGGGCAAATCTCTCAAAGTCCTTGACCATGCTACACTTGAATCAGTGGCGAGACCTGAATATGTCAGTTCATAAACACGGCGTATCCACTCTGACTGAGCCTGAGAGGATGTGTCAGGGGGAAATTATGCAAGTCCAGGTGTGAGCTAAGCTCGTAAAGACCTACTCAAGCAGAGTCGAAGCTGTAATCCTGCTTTCACAGACTCTGAAGACTTCTAAATGGCAGATTCTTCATTTTTATTAAACAGTACTGTGCGAAAGTCTCGAGTACACAGAATTCTTCAGATTTTACTTCCAAAGCTCCAGACTTTCTTGTATTTTTAATGACGTCTTGAGGAATACTTCTCCAGGCTTCCTGTAGGACATTTTGGGTTCAGTCCCTATACCGGAGCAGTTTCAGAAGAAATGTTTTTTTGTTAAGTTACACAGTGATCTATAAGTCATTAAAGCATAAAAAAAATCGAACTTAAGGCATGAACCAGTGAGAAACAGGTGCAGATGATGCCGGTGATTAGTGTACTGCTGAGACTGAATGCTGAGTGGTTGGAAAAGACAAGAGGGGAAATGAGGTCGCTGCTGAGGACGGTACATAAACAACTGATTTTTTAATTGTCTCTTTAGGCACCTTGTTGCCTATCACAGTAAAACATGTTTTATTTACTCAAAAGACAGTGTGTGTGTGTGTGTGTGTGTTGGGGGGGTGATGTATGCTCAAGACTTTCCATGTGTTTTAACGCTAAACTATTAAAACAATATAATTTACTAATTTTGTAACATAAATATTAACAGAAATTCAGATAAATTTCCATATAAAATATAATACTATGTAAAAAATTTTGTGCTGTATAGAGAACACAAAGCAACCGTAGAGGAAAACACGGCTTGGGACGGTGAATTATTATTACTGTATTTACCCTACAGGCATGAGTTACAGTACATATAGATGGGTAACATGGGTATTTTACATTCTAGCACTGCGGGAGACACAGCTGTACAGGACTGTACAGTATACGGGGTTTACCTTCACATTCTGTATTTTTTTTTAAGGTAAATGTTTGTGAGTTTGAAATGAAATTAAAGTGTTTTGGGAGCATATTTATGGTTTAAACTGTAAAAAAGCCATTTATAGGCATGTTTTGACCACATCTAAAATTAGTGTTTTTTCACAATTCGCGGGTGCTCTAGGAACGTAACCTCGCCAATTTCAGGGTTCGTTTGTATTTCAGTTGGAGCATTTACACACACACACAGCTCCGGAGACCCAGGTGGACTTGTTGGAGTCCTTAATACCCAGAACATTTTTTAGCTATTTTTTGCATTACTGTGTTTGGGGGATTGTGCAATATAGAGTGACATAAATTTTTTTGTGTGTTTTGTTTTTAGCACAACCTAGGCAATATGATGAACTAAATTTTTATTTCATTTTAACAAACTATACAAATAATCCCAATCTTGTATAATCTCCATTGGCTCCCAGTTGCCTACCGTATTAAATTCAAAATTCTTCTCCTTTGTTTTTAAATCTTTAAATGGCTTAGCTCCCTCTTATCTTTTCAATTTGCTTGTCCCCTACATTCCGACTCGCTCACAACGTTCATCTGATTCTGGATTTTTTGCTGTCCCTCGGTACCGCCTCTCTTCAACGGGCGGCAGATCATTTAGTGTTATTGCACCCAAACTTTGGAATTCTCTACTACACTCTCTCCGTTCTGTTAATAACATCTCAGTATTTAAATCTTTACTTCTGAATGTTACACCTCCAATTCGTTAAACTGAACCCCTTTGGTTTAATCCACCTGTCCTCTGCATGTCTGTCTCTTAGGTCTTTTTTTTTTTTTTGTCTGTTTGTTGACTTAATTGTTTCTCTACTTCAGTTCTTCAATGTCTGTTCGTATTATCTCCTTTTGTTTACATTCATAGTAAAGTGTCCTTGAGCTCTGGAAAGGCGATATAGAAGTAAAAAATTATTATTATTATTATTATTATTATTATTATTAAATACAATAAACTATATTTTGAGCTGAAAAATTTGGCTAAGATCTAGCACAGACACTGTACATGTGGTCACTTGTTTTTATGGTTGTTTTAGGTTGTTTCTGTGACCACAAATGTCATTTTAGTAATGTCATTCATTTGTTTATTATTCCTTTATTCCATTTTTAAAGTAATAATAACTTAAGTTCTACCCGACATCTGAAAACCCAAATGCGCAGTTTGATGTCTGAAGCCTCCTCTGTCCCCACACAGACCGCAGGACTTCTGCAGAACTAGAACTTGCCGGCACGTATCCGCGTTGCTTAAGTTTTTAGGATAACTTGTTAAAGAAATTATGAAATAGGAGACCTTTAAGAAAACCACAACCCATTTTTATTGATCATACTACAGCGTCCAATCAGGATGGCTGAAAGGCTGTGGACGCTTCTTCCTCTGAGACGCATCAAGCCAACCAACTGCATCTGTTCCTGCATGTTTTTCTGTCACCACATCATTCTGGATACCTGAGTTCACAAATGCACAGCTGGCTCCTGAGCATGAGATGCCAATTGTCTTTGTATTGTAGGAGGAAACCAGAGTACCCCGAGGAAACCCAACAAGCACGGGGGGAACATGCAAACTCCACACACACAGACCCCAAGGCAGGAATCGAACCACTACGCCACCGTGAAATTTGTACGAAAATTTTCAAAATTACAAAATAAACAAATCAGAAATGGGAATGTTAAAGTGATTAATTTATTAATAATACATTTGATTAATCAAAGGATATAAATATTACAGTGTATAAACATATAAACATACACACAAAAGGAGGAATATCTCTCTCTCACATACAAACACACACACTCAGCATAAATGTGTGCAGCTGGAATGATAAAGTAATCGAGTGCTTAAAAGCCTCGACCCGTGCATTTGTCTCCATCAGCGTGAGAGCGTGTAGTGCCACACACGCAACGCAGTTCATCAACACCGTATGGAGCAGCGGGCGTGGCTGCGTCCTCATCGTCATGGAGACGGGTATAAGATCTCCCCCACCGTGACGTAAGTCCCGGTGATGAAGCCGAGGAATCCGATCAGGGCGATAGACAGGTCCTTGAGGTAAACGAGCGCAGATGGACGGGCGGGGCACGCGATCAGCTCCACCAGGGGCGGGAAAATGAGCGCCAGGGCGGAGCTACTCACCGCGCCCACAAACGAGATGACCAGATCCAAACGGGGGACGAGAACAGCTACCGCACCTGCATAGAGAGAAAGAAGGAAAGAAAAAATGAGAAATGCATTACAGTATGTTCAGTGTCTCTCTCTCTCTCTCTCTGGGGGATTAATGCGACTCAACATCAATCAGCAGAAACGTTGCTATACGCCAGACAAACCAGGCAATCGCCTCAGGCTCCAGTCACCGCAGCTGACCACTTCAGTCCACTGTAATATCAAAACGTCAAAATCCCCTAAAGGCTTCTGAAGCTGCCTGAAGGTTGGACAAGCACTTGGTTTAGGAAAAAAAAAAAAAGGATGACAATTAGGAAAGAAAACCCTCTAAACAGCCTGCTTAGCTCTAACCACATGAACACTTTCTGTCCTTACCATACATACATACACTCCTTCAAGAAGTTTAATCGTCTTTAACAAACACTGCAGACAGCGAAAAAAATCCCAAACAGCGCATCATTTTTAAGATGAAACCGAGCGCCGTTACTGACTCAAGCTGTATAAGAGAGCTTTTTTTTCTTTTTTTTAATTGATAAAGTATTTAAGATCACAGCGGTACCTCGGCATATGAATTGAATCCGTTCCGGAGGCGAGTTCTTAAGGTGAAATTTCGCATTGTGAAACGCATTGTCCCATAGGAAATAATGTAAATGCAGATAATCCGTTCCAGCCGCCCAAAAATATTACCATTATTACCAATTTCCAACATATAATCATATAAAACAATCAAAACATTTAGAAAAGACATATAACTGAGGTAAAATATGAAATGAATAGACGTTAAACCTGACTTAACCTTAATTTATGCTTCCTCTCGGCACCGGCTGCTTTAAAAACCAAACTGAAAGCGGCTCCGTTTTCTTCTAGATACCATTGTTAGGACCCGTGGTATTATGTCAGCACTTAATCTTGCAGAAAAAAAAGAAATAAATATGGAAAAAAAATTGGTAAACTCGCTTCACTTGGCTTTCCACTGAGGCAAACAAGTTTTGAGCGGCTCCCGGACGTACGTGCAACTTAGCCGGCGCTCAGTTCGTGGCTCGTTTGCCGTAAACGGCAAACGGCTTCGTGTGCTGACAGAATTTTAATTGGTGAGGCGGGGCGTTGAGGCGGGGCGTCCGAATGCCGAGGTACCACCGTATATGGAGTTATAAACTGGGGAAACAAGTCTAACTCCGTCCTCGGCTCCAACCTCACATTCTCTCTGCCTCATTTTAATGTCTTGGACCATTTTGTTTGCAAGGTCTAAAAGCCACGAGTGCTATAAAGGCACAAAGTGAGACGCCATTAGAGCGCTGCGTCGCTTCATTATATTAAAATAAAAAATATAACAATAAATGGTACTGATGGGAATTTCACGTTTGGTTTAGATAGAGTTTGCCACACGCAGGATTTTGTTTAACGCGACATTACCTTTGAAATTTCAGTTGTTTGAATTGTCTCGGCGGTGTCGCGGTCACACTCCGTTTGTTCGTGCTTTTGCAATATTACTGTTTCAAATCTCATTCTGAATCTCAGCCTTATCTCAGTGATGAGCTGAAACAGGGCTGACGGAGAGAAACAACTCCAAAAGCTTGTTCCCATAATTCAATTTGATGTTTCTTTCGCAGTTTCGCTGAAACTGTAATTACAATTTTGACCAATTTTTCTAACTTTAATGAAAGTTTTAATTATACATACATAATAAAAAAAATTTACTATTAAAGAAAAAAAAAAAACTTTAATATTTACAGCCAAACTGCAAAAGTTGAGAGGACTTTCTTGCTGTAAAAATTTTACCGCTGAACGTGGCACAAGTTTCATGAACTGCTGTAAAGTTACAGGGATGCTGGGAAGCAGAGACTCACATGACTATCAGTGGGATTCGAACTTGTGATCCCGGAATGACGGAGTGAACGTTTCCGTTGCACCTCTCGGGCACGCCTGTGTAAGCAGCACAAATCCGGTTACATCCAGCAGAAACCCATTCGACTATGAATACGGGCCGATCGATTAGTGCACCTCTACTAGTTATAGTAATAATAGCTGTTCTAGCAGTAATAACAGCAGCTCTAGTGATAGTTCTACTAAGAGTGGCAGTAATAAAAGTAGTACTAGTAGTAGTAATAATAATAATCACAGTAACATAAGTAATAGTAGTAATAACAGTAGTAATCATAGTGGTAATCATAAGTAACGGTACAGTAGTAGTAGTAATAGTATCAATAGTAATAGTGGAATTAATGGTAGTAGTGAATGTAGTAAAAGTAGTAAAAATAGTGCTAGAAGTAGTAGTAGTGATATCGGTAATAGTAGTAATAACAGTAGTGGTAGTGATAGCAGTAGTACTGATGGAAGTAGAAGTAAGTAAAGAAGTAGTAGTAGTAATAATAATAGTTATAGCAGTAAAAGTACCAGTACTAGTACTGATAGTAGTAGTAGCAATAATAGTAGTGATGAAGTAGTAAAAGTAGTAGTATAAATGGTAGTTATAACAGGAATAGCAGTAATAATAACACAATATCAAAATAATATCAAAATAGTACTAATAGTGGTAGGAATAGAAGTAATGTTAGTAGTAATAGTAGTAGAAGTAGTAAAATTAGTAGTAGTAATAATATCAGTAATTAGTAGTAGTAACTGTACTAGTAGTGATAGTAGTACAAATAGAAGTAGGCGTAGTAATAGTGATAACTTTAGTAGTAATAGTGATAACAGTACTAGTAGTAGAACGTAGTAAAAGTAGTAGTAATAGTGGTGACAGCAGTAATAGCTGTAGTGATAGTAGTAATAGTAATACTATTAGTAGTACTAATAGAAATAGTGGAAGTAATAACATTTGTAGTAATAGTAGTAGTATCAGTAGTAATGATGAAAGTAGAAGTAGTAAAAGTATTAATAGTAATAATAGTGATGGCAGTATTAGTAATAGTAGCAGTAGTAATATTAGGAGTAACAGCAGTAGTAATAGGAGTGATTTTGGACGAACTGGAGCAACACTAATAGTAGTAGTAATGATAGCAGTAGTAGTAACAGTATTCTTCCTGTTTCTCACACACACACACACACACACACACACACACACACACACATAGTGCCTATCCGCTGCTGCCACCTTGAGGATGTGTATATATGGCTATGTTTTCCTGCTTGTAGCAGTACAACAGGGCTGTATATCAGACTCATCTTCAGACAAAACGTAAACAAAAAAAGTATCGTCATTCAGTTGTCCCATGCTGTACACGCGCGTTCACGGATCACTGAGTGACCCTAGAGTTTTACCTCTCCTGAGTTAAGAACCCTGTTCATCGCTACACCTGGGTGAAGCGTGACTCTCCATCACAAGCCTGTGCACCCGTGCCAGCATCTTACCCTCAGATGACCCCACTCCGCTCCGTGATTCGGCTTTCTGCAGCCTGCCTGACCCCGCTAACCCTGACCTCATTACCAGACGGCGCTCTTTGTGATGCACTGAGCGTGAACCAGGGAGAGAGAGAGAGATGAAAGATCTTAATCATTCAAAAGATCCCATCTCATTCTGAAATAGAATTACGTGATATGGAGTGCTGTTGTGCTGGTTATTACCGGTGATCAGCCGTGCTGATATTCAGTACAACAGCTCAACCTCGAGTGCGATATTGCATTTATACAACAGTTTCACAAACACCATTTATTTTCAAATAATTATGCTTTGTTTGTTAAATA
>JAOVVB010000050.1:6630468-6643489 GCA_028570985.1 Heterobranchus longifilis
CAATATTCCGCTGTATTTCTTAATATAATTTAATTACAATAAAAAATTTTTTAAACTGTATTACATTCGTGTTCGTGTACAGTACACAGACTACATACGTAGAAAGAAAAAAAGTTAAAGAGCTTGGACCAGATCAACCTGATCTTCTAATTAAGCAGCAGTCAATGGATCGCGGCCGAGTTTACACTCGGTGCTTTTCCAGCACTTCTTATGGCAAGTGGAGCTGCTGACTGGATGCGATGTGAGTCATGATTTTATTTTATACTAGTAGTAATGATGCTTAATCACCTGATAAATGGCTATTTACATGCAATTATTAAAAGTTTTTTTTATTATTTGCACCAGCCGCCACTGGTGCCATATATAATATATATTTCAGCTTTTTTTTATTAGAAAATCTGAAAAAAAGTCTTTCAAATAGCAGATTAGAATAGATTGAATTCACACAGAAAATTCACTCACTTTATCATTGTTTTGTAGTTTTTAATACATTCTTAAGGCACATTGCTAAATGAAGGCCAGCTGAAGAATCTTACAGCTACTCTGTGTGTGTGTGTGTGTGTGTGCGCGTGCGTGCTGCTGGCTGTTGTGAACAATATAATACACACTTTGTCATTGCCACACGTTCATACACACGTCTAATCAAGGCACACTGAGTTTAGATTTGGTTCTTAGGTCCACTTACGTACAGAAATAACATACAAACGCTTTACAAAGAAAAACAGCATAAGGTTGTGATGATCCGTTTTTATGATGTGTTGCAATATTTAAGATGCGCAGTAGCTTTGAGCGAGAAATGTAGATATTATAAGTCATCAATATGAAAAGTATGATATTAAATCATGTGCAAATTATCGTCACACATGAACTCGGAAACGGACAGTGGTTTGTGCGCGGTTTACATCAGGACGACATGCCACGCGCTTTTGTCCATGGCTACAACAACAGATTTCTTCCCATTTAAGCACAGTGTTTTTGCCAACATTTTTCGTAAAATTCTGTGCAAATTTGTATAACAAATTAATATCACATGTGGCCAGACGTTTCTTCAGTTCCCCGCCTACTGTTTGGTGCAAAAATATATAATTTACATTATCTTGTTGAACAAGATTACAAATTTAGATTTGTTTATTACATGTTTATGAAGATATCATGTGAAGAAAAAGGCTGTTACAGAGAGCGCTGGCATTTTTTGAGCGAAGGTAGCTAGAATTCATGTAGCTACTTTGTTCTGCTAATCTAAGAACAATCAAACGATCAGGTTTCAAATTGACTAGTGTGTTATTAATTATTTAATTGTGTTTAGCTACTTGGCTTCAAATGTATGCATGATAACATAAAAAATTGGAAAAAAGAAAAAATGTTTACCAGGCAACAAACAACAAGCTATTTGCGTAGGGTTGTAAGATATCGATGTAAGAAGTAAAACTGAATAAAAAATGGTGATTTTTGTACTGTTTTTCAAATATTTCTGACAAGGTGCAGCATTTAGTCAGCTGTTAAATGTTGTTAAAGCAAAAAAACTTTTAGTTAATCACAGTAAGGTTTCTTGACGGAAAGTAAAAAGTTGAATAGTGTCGCTTGTGTAGAGTTCTTATACATCATCCCCACCAGGGGGTGCTGTTTCTCAATATTAACCTCCCCCCCCCCAAAAAAAAAAAAATGCTGAAAGGAGGGCGTAAATTAATAAGGAAAACTTTTTTTTTTTAAATTAGCAAACGAGCAGCATGTAGAGGCTGTAGAGACAAAAACCGAGTTCTCACACGTGTTTGTGCATGTGTGAGTGCTGAGAGAGTTAGCATTAGCACGCTTCTTAAACACGTTGCGCCTGGTGGTCTTGTCTAGTGCAACAAATGTCATAAAAACATCATCATCACCACAGAAACATCAACACAGTATAGTTCTCATGGGCATTTCAAATATTAAAATGATTATCTTCCATGACGAGTTTGACGAAATGCGATACAAAATGTGAATACTTTATAACAAGAACATTGTTTTGGGATATAATCGTGTGTGTGTGTGTGACTTCAGCACTAATAAAACACACTAAAACATAGGCTGTGTCCCAAACGCTGAGGTATGAATTTTTAACGCTGGATTTGAGACGGTGTTCCAAAACACTGCTCCGTTAAAGACGACTAAACAGAAACTAATCTACAGAGGAGATTAGCATACGAGATTAGCGCTCGACACGAAACACCACCCTGAGGTAAAAACTGACAAGACGATGAAAGGAAGCTGAAGACACAACCTTTAACATTATGTCAAAGGTCATAAAGCTGACATTATATTAAAGAACATTTTTAAATAATAATAATAATAATAATAATAATAAAGCTAGCTTATGTTATAACACAGTAACTAGTAGACGAACTAGCGTTTGGGACACAAACAAATTAGGAGTGTGTTAAATTAGGGAAGGAACTTTTCAGTTTTAGTTTGGCATTTAAAAAAATGAAATAAAATAAAACATTTGAACCGTTTCTAAAGTTTAAACGCTGTTGTTGGTGTTTCACTGAAAGAACTTTTGTTTTGGCATCGAACTTAGTGCGTGTACATGTGTATTATTAATACTATGTATGTGTGTGTGTGTGTGTGTGTGTGTGTGTGTGTGTGTGTGTGTATATATGCTTCAGTTGAGTCCTGATTTGTGGAACCTTCCTCCCAGGTCCTGATTCATCTCCTGAATCTCGGTTGCTTTGGCATGAAACTGAAACCCTGTAAACACAGTACGGAGCCAACATGGCCACCACAGGCATTAGGTTCGAGCTCTGACAGAGCCAAAATGGCCTCCTGTTTCACCTAGTCGCATGGTGGTTGCAGGAAACCGTTCTAGTTTCTTTTTGCGTTGGGGTTAGAGGGACGTAGGGAAGCAGGGGTGGTGTCCCGATACCGTTTGCAATGTGCCCTTGTCTCCTTCCGTGGCACTTTCAGCACTCGGATCTTGAGTAAGAATAATGGATCAATTATCTGCTGTTAAAAGTTAATGGTGCATCTTGAGCATGTTCTTACAGTCCATTTTACTCAACGTGCATATGCTTCTACTGGATTGCAAGTTAGCTAGCAAACTATCTAGCATTGGAACAACGCTGTAATACACTTCACATGGAGTAGGAAGCGAGATTGGCTTGGTAATGAGCTGGCATGGCCGCTGCCAAGGGTGTATGCATCATCATTTCATACTCTACGTGGTAGAACTGTGTAAGAAGTATATGACTTACACCCATACGTTTTATACGCCTTGGGATTTAACTTCGCAGCGCACTGTGGTGCATTATGGGATTGATGTGTGAGGGAAAGTGGATGAGGGATGAGGGAGTTGAAAGCACGACTAGAATGCACCATGTTGAACATCTTGGTGTAGGAAGAGAGGGGAACAGCGGAAGCCTACTGGACGGCTCCGGGTCGGGTGGCGACGTAGACGAAGAGGACGATGAGGAGGATGAGGACGGCGAGCGTGGGCAGGACGACGGTGGCCACCTGCTCACGCGCCTCCTGCATCGCCTGCTTGCGCTCCTTCTTATCCTTCCATGACTCCTTCTTCGGCTTGCCCTTCAGCTGACGCATGGCATCCGAGAGTCCTCGAGGACACACACACACACACTCTGTCACTCTTACACACACACACACAGATGCTGGGTTCTTTACAGCTGCAGATAAATTGCACACAGCGGGTCGTTAACCTGCAGGAAGCACATGGAGCACAAAAAGAAAAGAGATGAGAGAAAGAACAAAAAGCATAAAATAACACATAGGTCTCTATGGTAATGCATTATGAATAATATCTGCATACAATTAGAATATTTACGCATATGCAACAGGCTGTTTTGGAAGAATTTGTGTTTCCCTCTTGCATTTACGTCCCTTCTAGAAATTTCCAGTAGTCATGGCAACTGTGCAAAGATCAGTAATGGTAAGACACATACACTGACACACACACACACACACACACACACACACAGCAGTCTAAGCCTATTTCCACACCATCCATCCAGGCAATCAGGAAGTGGGTGGGAAACAGGAAGTGGGAGTAAAATACTAGTTCCTGAGGATGTCTTCGTATAATAACTTACAAGGTTTCTCTTAACTCTATTTAGCGCCTACAGTGTGGAGAAGCTCAACGTCAGATTCTGAGTGACCTACATAGTGTGTAGGAGCCGTTATTTCATACACTATGTAGTGCTTCTGTTTAGGGAGAATACGGCAGGATTATAAATCAGGTCATCAGTGACGTCGCTCCATATTATCAGCCTGCTGTTGAGTAACTAAACGTAGCCCGGTCCTTATAACATTAGTTTTCTCACTTAAAAACCGAGCACAGCATTTAAACAACACAAACAAACTTCAAATAATATTAACTGAGCAACGTGCATCTCTGGCACCCGCCATAATTATTATTTCTAAAACAAACTTGGCGAAAAATACTAAGACCACCTGCGCCACTTGTAGGATTATGAAAAAAATAGTGACGTTTTACCGCCTCAAACACCAAGTCTAAAAAAAACTCAACTTGTCAGTGAGTGGCTGCAATCATGCGGGCAGGCAGGGTTTCTAACGCACGTGACTTTAGATTCATTAGTGCTCACAGTGTTTTGAGACGGTGTAGGTGTGTGTAATGAGTGGGTTTGAAACTAATTCGGCCTTAGAGTTAAAAAAAAAAAAAAGTAAATTCTGGCCGATCGACCGATATTTATTTATTTTTAATCGATTTTGTGGCCATACATGAATCACCACACAAAAGAAACGCAAGTTATACCTGAATCAACCCTCACCCATCTCTATGACCCAAAGTCGTGACTTGCAGCACTGCGACAAAAATAAAACTGAAGTTACTGCCACGTGTTAACTTATGTGTAAAAATCACACGAGTGCTTTCTTTCAAACTTTGTTTAGAAGGTTCCCGGTGCTGAAATAATTGAGCACAGACAAGGCTGATCATGTATACACGCCCATCTCTGGCAGATGCTTATAAATATTAATGAGTATGTGAATACAACAGTCACATGACAAGATGTCTAAAAAATTATGGTTGTTTTAAAAAGAAAATTATAATTAAGTATCAGCTCATGTGATCTCAGTGCCATGGAAGGGAGGTTGGGCCTAATTAGCATACCAAAAGTACAGGCTGCACAAAACAGTTTTCAAAAAAAGATTATAGATAGATGTGCAAGGCCGAGACAATAACAGTATCACTCATAATTTTTTACAAATATTCTTCTTATTTATTGGGTACTTGTATATACTGAATCGATCTTTAACACACAATTTAAATTAGAAAATTACTTATTTTTTTATGTTAACGAGTTTATTTTTGGCAGATTTCGTCATGATATATTTATCATTTTAACAAGACACATGATTTATATACATTTATTGAGATTCTTTGAGGTAAAATATAAGCAAAATAATGCACGTGGTTTTTAAAGTTTGAGGCCTAACGGCGCTGCGCATGCGCGCACTGAACACAGCGGGTGCCGAGTTATTCCTGTCTACGGTAACCGAAGAGGGTCATAAGCACCGAGAGTTCAAAAAAACTTGGATTAAAAACTCTTTAACATGCCGTTTATAGTACTGTTAGCACATCTAATGTGCATTTTATAGTCAGAGTACTCAGTTTATACGATAAAACAGAAGAGATTATCATATTTTTATTCAACTTCATCCAGAGTCAAATGACGTTAATTGTAAAGTTAGATACAGTTCCTGAACAGGGTAAGAAAAAGAAAAGTCTTTTATTTAATTAAAAAACAAACACTAAACCGGTCATTTGAGCACTTAGAGAGTTTCTAGCCAAAAACACACACACGCTAGAAAGTTTCTGATTACGCGCGCGCCTGCCCGCGTCCCGAATCCCTGCGCGCGCCCTACGCAAGGTCACTACGCAGTGCGCGAGACACTCGGGAGTTTAACCGCAGCGTCGCGCGCTTGAAGTGGACCCGCGCGCTGTTTAGGATTCAGTCCGGTCTCCTGCTGCAGCACACCGGCTACCCGGGAACAAACTCTAGACACACACACACACACACACTCGGTCTGTCTCTTAATGTTACAAGCTGTCCGGTTACCGCACGCGCACCGACTGCCAACTTCCAGCGAGTCGCGTTCACGCGCGCACTTTCGTTTCTTTGGGCTTACCTCGCGAGTCTGTAACGGCCCACGGAGATCTAACGCCATGCACGCGCGGCTCGCTCTCTCTTGTTGCGGCCGGGAGTTGTTGAGGAAAGTGTCGCTCAGTCTCCTCCGGGGGCTCGCGCGCTGGCTTCTGCGGAGCTCGTGCGCCGATTTCAACGGGATTACGTGGCAGCAGACGGGCAGAAGTCGGCTCGAGCGCCGCGGAGAGGAGGAGCGAGGAAGAGGCGGGGTGCACCGGGAACAAGAGCGACGCGCGAGCGCGCACTGCCGGCACATGATAATTATGATGATAATAACAATGATAATAACAATGCATTAATGCTGATAAGAATGAGTAATAATAGCAACAGTAAAATATGTAATTAATAAAACAGTAATAAGAGTGCTAAAATATTAACAATACAACAATTAATAATAAAAATGCAGCATTAATGCTGGTAATAATAGTCAATAATAATAACAGTAGTAACAAATATAAAAGAATTAGAGTAATAAGTGAAAAATATTAAAGATTTAAGTGTACTAAAATATTAATGCAACAACAAATAATAACAATAATATAAGCAATAATGCTGATAATAACAGTAATAATAATCATAGATTTAAAAAAGTGATGAGTACTAAAATATTAACAAGGCTGCAACAAATAATATATTTATAAATAATAAATAAAATTATTTAAAAAATAATAATTATTAATAATAATAGTAATGATTATTATTATTATTTTTACTATTATTACAAATATAGCTGCAAGGATGTGTGGGGCCCAAGCACATGCGCCATCGCCACCCAGGCGCACCACACAACCTATGTGCTTTTTTTTGAGCATGTTAAAACCTAAAAAACCCGGACATGTTTTTCTGGTGCGTCCGGGCGGCGATGGCGCAGCTGCTTTGTTGAGATCTAGACATGTATAAGTGCAAGTGTGTATGAGCAAGCAGCAAAATCTCCAGACCCACAGGCATCTGAAGGGCAGAAGTTTCCAACCTGTTTGTTAAGACCTCCGAATGGTCCCGGATGAATGAAGAAAAGAAAATGTAAAAAATAAATAAATATATATATATATATAAAATCCTTAGAAGTATAAGAGGGCCTTCGCCCATTATGACATAACTATTAAAACATCAGCATTATCAGAGCAATGGCGATGACGTCATAGTCTCATCGTGCTATCATCATTAATGCTGATGATAATAAGAGTAATAAAAATAAATGTAATAAAATAACAGTTATAAAAGGGCTAAAATAATAACCATACTACTACAACATCAAATGATAATAGTGCATCAATGCTGATAATATTAACAGTAATAAAAAAGAAAAAAAAAAGTAATAGGAGTACTGAAATATTAACAATAATGATACAAAAAAGAATAATAATATAATGAATCATGATAATACAAGTATTAATATTGATCATTTTTCTACCACTTTGTTACCACATCACTGCTGCAGGTTGGGTCATGTCGCACCATCCTGTCGTGGATTATTTTCCTATAACAGCACACCCCTCAAGTGTATTATTTCTTACATAACAATGTAGAAGCCACTGTATGGAAGTTACGAGAAGTGACGAGTCATGCTAGATAAGAGTTTATTCATAAACATTTCCATTTCTAACATAGCATGAAAACAGAAATATCGATGACTAACAGCTGCATCAAGCTAACCAGAATAACTAGCGGCTTAGCGCTGACTGACCCACACCCCAGGGTTAAACCAGTTTAATTCCTGGAGGGAAAGACAGACTTACACACATGATACACTTAGCATTAAACATGTAGCGGTTACATCTGTACGTTAGACTAGCAGCTAACTCAAGCTGTAAATTAGAGCGTAATTTATCTAGCTAACGTGTAATATGCTTACTGTTTATGTCTAACTAAATATGCTTATAATGATTTAATTAGCAACAAAAGTGTCATATAGTTTTATAAAATTAATTTTTCATCAGTTTTCAACAATAAATAAATAAATAAAAGATCCTGAGGACAAATTGGGGCTTCTTGTGTTTCTGTACTCCTGAGTGTGTGTGTGTGTGTGTGCACTATGTCAGCAAGTGTGCTCGAGCTGCAGCTGTGTAGCCGTTAGCCACGCGGTCCAACTCTTTCTTCATTTCCCAGCGCTGTAGTGTAGAAGCCCAGCGTTCCAGCTCCGGCTCAGCCACACACACCACCTTAACACACACGCACAGACACCAAATGCAGTTATCATTGTGAAAATGCATAGTAGCTTTCAGAGTTCAGAGTCGCAGTACCTCGCTTGGATTGTGCACCGCTGAAGTCTCATTTCTGTTGCCTCTGGAGTCCCTGGTTTGCTCCTGTAGCGGGGTGCGGTCGTGTCCCAATCCGCATCTCAAGCTGTCGAATTTGGAGCGGAACCAGCTGTGCGCCTCCTGCAGGTTCTCAGAGATCTGAAACATGCGCATTAGCGTTTCTCAGTTCTGCCAATCAGGAGCCAGGATTTCTATGTTTAACGTTTCCCTACCTGCTGTGACGCGAGCCTGACCTCCGTCATCTTCTGTTCAGCTTCATTCTTTTCTTCTTTCAGCTTCACCACACACTCTACCAGCGTCTGCACACACACACACACACATACACACACTCAACACTGACTACTCATCATTGACAGATGACACATCTGTGACTCTATTATGGTGGAACACTTGTTATCAAAACACCACATCGAGTGTGAAACATAAAAGTATGAAGTGGAATTCACACTCTCGAAGCAGCGGCACAACACACTACAGTCGCGCATGGTCGCGGTGTGAGATTCTCGTAGCTACCTGTTAGCTACCTTATTTTATTTTTATTCACTATCCGTTAAACAAAATAAACCAAGAACGCACTTCGCATTTCTCCTGCAGTGTGTGTGTGAGGCATCTTTCTGCCTGTAGCACCTCCTGCTGGCTGGAGGAGAGATCGAGCAGTTCGGCCTGCAGAGACGCAACATCGACACGCAGCTGCTCCAGCGACTGCGCCTGACAACACACACACACACACACCAGAGAGAGAATTTAAGCAGCAGAAGGTGCAAATTAATGTATATATGATGTGTGTGTGTGTGTGTGTGTATTAATTGCTAAAGCATGTGTATTGATGTACTATATATACAGTAAATGTGTGTGTGTGTGTGTGTCGCCCTAACCCTAGCCACGTTGTTCTCTTCGTGCTGGTTTCTCTGCTTTAGCTGAAGCATCTGCGCTTTAATTCGAGCGTTCTGATTGGACACGAGGTTCTCCAGTTCACACACTTTTTTCCGAAGTTTCCGATTGGTTCGCGACAGGTCACATGACCTGGACGACACATCATGGAGAGCTCTCTTCAACTAGTGGGAGGAGAAAGGCATGGAGAGAGGGAGACAGGCAAAAGAATATAAAAGATGACAAGGTGGATAAGTAGAGAGAGTGTGTGTGTGCGTGCGTGTGTTAGTTACCTCACGTATCTCCAGCTGAGCTGAATTCCTCCCATGATGCTTTGCTCTCTGGAGTTCATCAACTTGCTTTGTTAACTGGTTAATCTCTTGTTTTGCTTTGTGTAGCTCCGCCTCTCTGGTGATGTAAACAATCACACACACAGAGGACACACAAAAACAAACAGTTTTTGCAACTCACAAAAACAACTAGGACAAACAAATTAATAGTGGTAAAAAGTCACGCCTAACACATGAACAAACACACACCATTGACCCCCGAGTGTGTGTAGCGCTAGTTTGTCTCCCAGTTCAGTTTGCAGCGTCTCGGACTTCTTCCGCAGAACACACACACACACACACACACACACACACATATACAATACAGGTCATCCCCAACTTATGAACAAGTTCTGTTCTAGGAGCACATTCATAAGTCCGATTTGTTCTTAAGTCCGACAAAGTGAGTCTTATAGGCCTTTGACACGAATATACAACATAAAGCATACCAATTCATTTGACTAAATTTGTCCCCCTTCCCCACACTACATGTGGACAAAAATTGTAACTGCGCCTAAGGAAATGAATCACGTCAGATGTGACAGTGTTGTCTCTGCGCCTTTAAATCCCGGACACCATTGTCTTGGAGCTGTTTTCCACTGTATTGGACTGTGAACTCTGTTTTCTTGCTGATTTTTCGAAATTAGGATTATTCACCATCAAGACAGCTTTACAGGACAGACATTTTCTATCATCGTGCTTCCGGACTGATTTATTGAAACCGATGAGGCCGACTCATTTCATCCCCCCCCCAAACACACACATACAATATACCGAATTTTGGACATTTTAAACATTCACTTACACACTGAAAATATTGTATATAATTGTAAATATTTGTATCTAGTGCACTGCAGTTTCTATTTTTGTACAATACATGTGAGCTACTTCTTTAATGTGTTCACATCTACGAATGTTCATAGAACCGTGATCCGTTCATTTCTGCGGAAATTCGTGACTCAAATGTTCACAAGTTGGGGACGACCTGTAAACACTTCTATTTGAATCTCTCTCTCTCTCTTTCTATCTTTTTCTTCTCTATGGTCTCTTACCATGTGTGTGTTTTGCAGCTGATTTTTCAGCCTGAGGTTCTCTCGCTGAATGTATTCTGTCTCTGAACGCAACACACACAACTGGCATTCTTTCACCTGTAACTCCTCCTGTAGCTGAGAGAGAGAGACAGAGGGAGATATCTTAATGAAAATGTAAGGCTGTCTAAAAGCTTAAAATGCTTATGTGTGTGTGTGTGTGTGTGTGTGTGTGTGCACCTGTTTGAGTTGCTCTGTACACACCTAAGATAGCAAAAAAACATGTGTTAATGTCACTTAAATGTGTGTGTGTGCGTGTGCATGCATCTGTTCACCCAGAATAACCATGCAGTCATGTACCTCCTCCCTCCCTTTCTGCATGGCCTCTCGCTCCTTCGTTGCGCTCCTCAGCTCCCCCCGCAGGCGTCTGATGGTTCGCTCCAGCAGCTCCTGATGACTGGCAGCTGCGTCCAGGGCGGCGGCTGAGCTCTGCTGCAGTTTGGTATGGTCCACCCTCAGAGTGTCCCTGTCCAGGGGAGGGAACAATGCACCTGGCTGACTCTTGGGGATAAAGGAATGTATCCGATGCATGTGATCGGCTCCTAAGGAATATGCTGAAATAAAATACTAGCACATACAATATGTGTAAATATGTAGGAGTAGTGAACTCACAGTTCTTTCTGTAGCAGGCGTCTACCTGCCAGAGCTTCCTGCACTTCATGCTGCATGTTCCTCCTGGCTGTGTCTAACTGCAGGTCCATGTTCTTCACATGCTGTGCAGTGCGCTCCTGCTCCGCCTCAGACACACACATATTGATTATTAAAGTACCTTCTTAAACTGATCTAAGGTGTATTATTATTACTGACTTAATGTCTTTTCTCACCACATCATCCTGTTATCGTGTCATTTGTCATCATGTCGTCCTGTTTATAACACTATTTGTCTCTATGTCACCCTGTTATCATTTCATTTGTCACCATGTCGCCCTGTTACCATGTATTTTGTCACAGCATCAACATGTTATCGCGTAATTTGTCATCCTGTTATATCATTTGTCATCACGTCACTCTGTTATCGTGTCATTTGTCATCATGTTGCCCTGTTTATAAAACCATTTGTCATCATTTCATCCTGTTATCATATCATTTGTCATCATGTCATTCTGTTATATCATTTGTCACCATGTCGCCCTGTTACCATGTCTTTTGTCACCACGTCACCTTGTTATCGTGTCATTTGCATTCATGTCGCCCTGTTTATAACACCATTTGTCGCTATGTCTCCCTGTTATAATTTCACACACATGTTGATTATTACAGTACCTACTGATCTATGGTGTATAATTATTACTGACTAAATGTCATTTGTCATCATGTCGTCCTGTTTATACCACCATTCGTCGCTATGTCACCCTGTTATCATTTCATTTGTCACCATGTCGCCCTGTTACCATGTCTTTTGTCACCACGTCACCTTGTTATCGTGTAATTTGTCATGTCATTTGTCACCATGTCAACCTCTTATTGTGTCATTTGTCACCATGTCAACCTGTTATCGTGTCATTTGTCAACATGTTGCCCTGTTTATAACACCATTTGTCATCATGTCATCCTGTTATCGTGTCATTTGCATTCATGTCACCCTGTTTATAACACCATGTCTTTTGTCACCATGTCGCCCTATTACCAGTCTTTTGTCACCACGTCACCCTGTGATTGTCATTTGTCATCATGTCAACCTGTTTATAACACCATTTGTCGGTCTTTTGTCACTACGTCACCCTGTGATTGTGTCATTTGTCATCATGTCAACCTGTTTATAACACCATTTGTCGCTATTTCACCCTGTTATCATTTCAATTGTCACCAATGTCGCCCTGTTACCATGTCTTTTGTCATCACGTCACTGTCATCGTGTCATCATGTCACCCTGTTATGATGTCATCTGTCATGATGTCCTGTTAATAACGACATTTGTCAGTATGTTACCATGTAATTTATCACTATGTCATCCTGTTACCACTTCTCGCTAAGGCTCTTGTTGCCTTGGTAACCACGCGCTGCTGTAATCTCAGCTCAAACATCGCACATTATTAATTATTAATCAGTGTAACAAGTGTTACCTTCAGACTGGCCTGTAGCTTCGCTTTCTCCTCGGTGAGGGAACAAAGAGCTGAACTCAGATCAGAGCACTGAGCTTCTAACTGATCATTCAGTCCCTAAACAAGGGAGATAAACATGGAGGAGCAAAACATTTCAGAGTCTTAGATGGATGTATAGACGGATCATCCATCTTACAGCCTGCGTGTGTGTGTGTGTGTGTGTGTGTGTGTACCTGAACTTTGTTTGTCGCTACTTTCAATTCTTCTCTGCCCCTGAGGAGT
>JAOVVB010000050.1:6673474-6690156 GCA_028570985.1 Heterobranchus longifilis
ATTGTATTTATAGGCAAGTCAGATGTTCTGCTCCACATTAGTTATTTATTTATTTATTTATTTTTGACTCATTACATGTTATTGCTTTGGTTGGAAACAGAAAAAAAACAGAATCCCCTGTTAGAAGGAATCAGATGTAACATAACAGCATTTTTTATTGCAAACTCATACTTAGATTTTTAACCTTCATTATTTATATTCAAAATGTTGCCCTGAGATGGATTGGGACCACATCTGGGATCCCAATCCATCGCAGGGCAGCATTTTAAACCTGGCCTCATGCCTCAGGTCTCCTGGGATAGGCTTCAGGCCCCCCCGACTCTGTATACAGGAGAAGATGATGTTCAAAATGTTTTGAGGAAGCACGGAGTAACTGGATGGCTAAAAGGGGTGGAGCTAAAACCAACCAATTAACCAAATATAAACATTAGTGATGCTAGTGTGTGGTTACAAACATACAGCAAAGTTCATTCATACTGTATTTGGACCGTAGTTAGTTGAAGGTGCATAAAACCAAATGTGCATTTGAGATTTTTGCAGTGCGTTAATGTAAAATTCCCTTTGACAGAAATAAATCCAACAGAAGTCCCCATTTTATCAGAACAACCCTTTCCTCATCAGCACAGCGATGTGATTTCCAGTCCACAGTTGACAGCAAGTTACAGTATTCGTTTGACCTGTTAGAAAGCAGCAGTTTTATGTGAAAGCGTTCTTCAGGACGGCGTGCACATGTTGGATTTTAAGAGATCCTCTCGTAGAAGAGCAGGTAGGCTTGGGAAGTCTGTACTCGCGCCTCTGTGACAGCCTGCACGCTGCTGTCGCTGATGTAGAACCAGGAGCCTTTAGAGGGCGCCTCGTCACCTGCATCAAACAAGATTCGATCTCCATTACTGCCTGACCCAAAACACTGCTAACATACATGTTACATATATACAGTACATCAGGAGAAATAAATTGTGCACCTTCCTTCTAGCTTAAAGTACGTATGTAATGCATACTTAAACTCAGCGGTTTGGTTTGCTAGAAGCTAGGTAACATCCTGATTGGGTAAAGTGGCAAGCATTGTGGGCGGGGCTTACATTACATTGTTGATTGTGTGTGTAAGTGACATACTTCTCAGGTTGTTCTGCCATATTATTCCGTGTAACCAAATCTATTGCTTTGTGCTTAATTTCTAAATACAGTATGCCTTGTTTCCTGTGAAAGCTTCGCCCATTTTATCCTAAATAAACAACTTACCTGCCGCTCCGTTTAGCAAGCCGCTGCTAGTGTGTGTGTGAGGCCTGGCTTTAACGAAGGCTGTGTAATGACCCGAGCGCATGGTGCCGCTGTGCTCCACAATACCGTACAAAGAGTACAGGAGCTGCGTCTGTCCTTCCTCCACCCCCTGAACATGCGCACACACACACACACACACACACACACACGTTCAAATGTCAGAGACCACTTTTATAAAAGTAAGGATTTGAAACATCACCAGGAAGAGTATGAGACATATTGGTGAACACACACACCTTGCACTTGACGGAGCAGAACGGACCGAGATCCAGCACCTGAGGAAACTGTACGTGCCTGTTGACTTTACACACACTGTAGCCCGTCTACACAGACACACACACACACACACACACACATATATATATATATATATACAAATTAAATCCAAATCAAGACTGATTTTATTAAAGTCTTTCTGTTTCAGTGTGTTTCTGTGTTTGTATGTGTGTTACCTGTTGGAACCTTTTCAGATGCAGAGTGAGTACAGGAGGAGGGGATGAGATCAGCATCTGCTTCATTGCCTCGGTGTACACCTTCTTCTTACCGCCTGTTTTACACACACACACACACACACACAGTCAGTTAAATAGTAGAGAATCATACAAGTAGAATCAGTGTTGATTTATATTCACTTTGCATGTGTGTGTGTGTGTGTGTGTGTGTACCCTGCGCACCTCTCCGGCTGCAGGTCACACACAGCAGGCTGTTGGTGTGTGTCAGCTGCTCCACCTGTGTGAACTGATAGAGGCACGACTCCACCGAGCTCCCTGAACTCTCCGGCGCCGCCCTACTGGACAGAGTCGAGAACGCGGCCTTTGGGTCCGTGTTCACCACCACGAACCCCGCATCCAGCTCCGGATCTGACCACACCCCCGATTCGACCTCTTTGCTTTGGTGTTCCTCGGAGATCGAGAGCGCTCTCACGCTTTTGGTTAGCTCCGCCTCTTCGTGGTCATCCTCCTCTTCCACGTCCTGTTTCCCTGTTCCCTCCTCTGACAGGCTGATGAATCTATTAGAGGCAGAGTTCTGTGCCTCTTCATCGTCCTCGACCTCCTCCTCCTCAGCAGGTGTCTCCTGATTCTGTTCCGCAGGCTCCGATTGGGTAACATGCTCGTTTGCGCCAGCTTCGGTTTCAGCTTCTTCATTCGTGCTCGGGGGCGGGGCTTCCGGAGAAGAGTCTTTGTTCTGACTGGTCAGGACATCCAGCGTGAGCTTTGCGCCTTGCTTTTGCTGACGCCGCTGGGTCTGTAAATACAGGAAAGTTAATAAACAGAGTTTAGCAAAGTGTCTGGAATTAAAAGGGGCGTGTCCTATAACTTGAGTACCTTCGCCTGTTTCTTCGCTTGCTTCTTTGCTTTCTTCTGCTGGTACTTGCTCCCCGTGCCTGTCGGCATATCTTCGTTCCCATTGGTCAGTGGGATCTCAAAGCTCCGCCCACTTTCAATGCTTTCGCTCTTCTTCTGCTGACCGCCACCCTTCTTTTTCTTGTAAGCCTAAACATAATAAATGTTAGTATCTTGCAAAGTTTGTGATTTTGAAATGTAGCAGTTAGCTAGCTTGCCGTCAAAGAAAAGCAGATGTCGGAACATGTTAGCTAAGTTGCTAGCCCTTTTGTTTGGATGAGCTAACTATTTCGCTAGCTTTATAAATAGTAGTAGTAAACTAAAAGTTAAATATAACAGCTAGCGCTCGATAAACATCACAAACATAATTTAAACAGTTGCTTTTGTTCTTTACCTCATCAGCCACAGGTAGTGAGAGGTCGAGAAACATCTCGGTAACCACGGAAACTGTTTTGCACTCCGTACACATTACAGTGCTGGTCAACTCTCCGCCAAACACGTGTTCCACAAAGCTCTTTGTCCCTCCGTTGCTCTCGTACTCTGGAAAACAAAGAAAGAAAGAAAAAAAGAAAAAAGGATGCAAAAGTCATGTTTTTCGTTACATAGTGCTTGCTTTTGCATGTACCTACAAACATTATGCTTTGTAATAATTAGCATAGCTCACCTTTCACTAATTTCTTTTGCTCTGGCTCGGAGGTTTTGCCCACACTTTTTAGCGCATTCAAGATTCCAGCGGTCATTCTCTGTGGATTACACATTAGCTTTAGCATTTACAGTGTACGGAAGTGTATTAGTCTTGCTAGTAAAGCTATTAGCTAAAACGAACACATGCTATTTTAAAAAATTATACTCAATATATATTATTATATATAAAGAATTTCTCAAGCTATATTCTCACAGTATGCAAGTACCATGCTAATATCACTGTATGCTAACTTGCTATTAAGTAGAATGTGATCTCAATTAAGAAATGTTACTTAAGCTAATTATATGTTTTTTGTTAGCGCACGTACTGTGCTTTCCTCAGCTCTCATTCCGTCCAGCAGGTAGCGCAGAAGCTCCTGACTGTCCTGCTGCTGGAAGCCTTTGAATCTTGCTGCCCTGGACGAACGGACACACACACACACAAACACAGAACAATTAAACTATATCCACAAACTAGGCCCATTAACCAGTGCTAAAACAGCTGCTAGTTTCTCCAAGCCGTACTTTTTACACACTTGTGTGAAAAGCTCTTGCGGGGTCACCACGCCCTTTTTGCTCGCCTGGATTTCGTTTAACAGCTGACACATGGCCAGGGTGAGAGAGCCGGGTCTCGGCAACCGGACCTCCAAAGGATCCTGAGGAAAGAAAATATATACATGTACTGTACCAAACAGTTAGTGATTTTCCCTGCCTGGCTAATTCAGCTTTTAGCAGGCTGTTCATAATTAGCGCAGTGCTAACAGACCAGAATGAGTGAAAAAAATATACATATTAAAGGAATATTTAAATTTTTTCATTTCAGCAAATTTTTTTAGTTGTGGAATTTTCTGTCATCAGAATTTTAAACAGTGGTTAATGCTAATACTAATCGTGTGAAGTATTTTCTGAGGTAAATATCAATGATTTCTGACAGTTTTGTCTGTTTTTGGTTGTAGTTTTATGTTGTCTGTAAAAGCGTAGTCAGTTTATTAGTCGATAACTCATAGTTTCGCAGTTGCCTAACAACAATGATCTCAAAGACTTCCGATGTGAAAAAAAATGACAGTTGGATTCGCTGACAGCTTTACAATTTTGTAATTTTACATTACAAAACAGCTGTAAGTTTCTAGCCCTACTTTTCATGACACAACATTCCTAGTAGAACCACCCTACATTTCTAGGACCCTACATTTCCAGGGAGACAACTTTTTTCAGGACGCTACATTTTGAGAACACTGCATCTCTAGGCTCTCCAAGACACTACACTTGTAGGATTCTACAGGAATCTTCCAGGACCCTACATTTTTTAGGACTGTACATTTCCAGGGACCCCACATTTTTTTTTAGAACACTACCTTTCTGGGACCCTACCTTTCCAGGATACTACACCTTTAGGACACTACACTAATATAACATTCTAATACTAAGACCCTACATTTTCAGGACTCTATTTTTCTTGTTTTAGTTTCTACTTTTCTAGATGCTACATTTTTAGGCAGCTATATTTTAAGGAAGCTACATTTCTAGGCTACAAATGTTCTCAATGACCCCTAAAAACCTTCCTGTAAATTTTTTTTTCATTTGCTAAATGTTAACAAAAACAATGCATTCGATTTATAAATGTGGGACTCACCAATTCGGAGGATGACGATGGTTTGATCAACATACTCTTCTCTTCGTCCCTGAAGTCATCGAGTAGTTGACGCAACAGCCATGTCTGGGACAGATTCTAATCAGACAAGTTAAACATTTTAACATGTTTCCATCTGACTGGATTTTAATAGTGACTTAAAGTGAACATAGAAGTTATCTTGTTAGCATATGCTACAGCATTAGCATGAGCTCTTGGAGGACCTATTAATACACTGTATGAGATTCAAGTGTGGTAAATATCATAACAAAAAAACATATAAAGTATAAGATAAAAGTCTGCGAACCTGCAGGACAGCATTGAAGAAACAAGTATTGCCGAGGTTGCTGAGTCCGCGCACGGGCACGGTACAGGATTGTGTTTTTTCTCCGTTTTGCTTCACACATTTCTTGTTTTCTTTCGGCTCTTCTTTCTTTTCCTCCTCTATTTCACCCTCGGGTTCCTGCACTGCGTCACTTGAAGTGTCCTTTTCTTCCTCTGCGGCTTAATTGAGAGAAGCAAGAGTTTAAAAACAAGGGGAATTCTAGCTAGCAAAACGTTTATGCTAATATACAAACGTATGCTAGATTCTACAGCATGTTTTATAGAAATGTGATTTCTAAAGAAATTGAACTGGAAACTGCAAGTTGCAGGGTCCAAAAGCAACTGTTTGCAACTACGTGCCAGCCGTAAAACAATATGTAAGTAAGGACAATTTTAAAGGCGACAAGAATGACAGCAGGTCCTTAAAAAAAGCTATGACAATTGAAAAGGGTTTGATTTCTCAAGGTTGGGGTTCCAGTATATTAGGTTTTCAAGGGGTCCAGAATCTCTAGATTCAACCACTTGCCAAGTTGCACAAAATGCAAATGTTACCGGAGGTAAACATAATACCTCATTGATAACCCTGTCAAATAGCGGCCATATTGAAAGCGCAAATGTTACTGGGTCAGCTCTATGGAACTTAGAGACATGGTCCTGCACACAAAATTCAATATTTAAAAAAAAATCTCCCAAGACCATGGGTTTGGGGAACAAGGCTTTACGCACACAGTGTTCCCAGGTCCTTAAGTTTCTACTTTTTGATTCTTTGTAAATTTGAAAAGAGCTTCATTCAAAAAAATAAAATAAAATAAAATTCAAGAGACCTACACTGATTCTTCATAAATACAGAAATAATATTTTTTGTAGACATAAAAAGGTACCCACATTCCACCATCTTTTAAATTCTTTTGGAAACGACATTGTGTTCATGCTTAATCATTAAATATTTTAAAAGGATCCTATTGTAAACTAACTATAGTATGTAACATCTATGGTACCTAACTACGATAAAATGCGGTTTATTCTGATTTTAAACTAGCATGTGGTTTCTGACAAAGCCTAAACCTGTTACTTCTATTTAGGACAACATCCTCTTTAGAATTACTTGCAATGTCCATTTTCAGCTATTTTCAAGTTTAGTTTGAACTGCAAATTTGATGAATACGTAAGTAAAGTACAAACACTCACTCTTTGTGGCAGCTTTTTGTCTGGATTCACCCAGTACTTGTTTCTTAATACTAGAAATTAGCTGAGCCAGCTGTCCTGTGTTAGAGAAGTAGATGTTGTCATCACAGATGTAGCACCTTAACAGTAAAGGGGGAAAAAAAACCACAGAAAACAAAACACATGGTTTGTTTCAGCTTTCATACATAAAAATCTGAAAAGTATCTAGAAGATTCTAACTGAATCAATTTGAAAGCTGTTAGATACTAATTATGGATAGTAATTTAAAAATGCTAGCAAGGTTAGCTAACATTTAGCTAGCTGTTGATTTTGTACAATATGTACAATCTAACAGCTTACAATTATTAAGACAATTGCAGTTAATAATTAAAACACAAGACAATTCTTGGTTTATAAAAGAAAAGTTGCAAATTGCAAACATTTCAAAAGTTGCTAGCTTCATCGTGTTAAAATATTTCTAGCTAGTAACTACAGGTAGTCGCTGTAAAATGAGAGCTAATCGTAAATTTCTAGCAAGTTAATAAAATAATACAAAATCCTCTAGCTGAAATACAAACAACATTTTTAGAACTTATATAGAACATATAAGATAACAAATCTAAAAAGCTAGTATAAATTAACTAGACAATTATAACTAATTAAATAAACTATGTTTAAATAACTTAAATAAATCAATAAAGTAAATAAATCATAAAACTACGTAATTGCTAGCTAGCTATAAAACACATCTGACAGTTTACCTCACTAAAATTTATGCATAAAAACCTTTTTTTTTTGTTTTCAAATTCAAAGCTAAAACTAAACAACAATTTCTTTTCTGAACATTTTCTGCTGAATATTTGGACAGTATTACTTTTATCAAACACACATTTTTAAGATGTGAAAAGCAATTTGTGTTTACTTTCATTCATGAACAATGCTAAGTTCTAGTTACAGAGTATGCAAACATTGATGCTAGCTAGATTCATGTGCAAAGACTTGGCAAATAAAAAAAAAGTAATAATAATATTGTGAATTAAATATTGCAGTATAAAAAATTGTGTGTGTGTGTGTGTGTGTGTGTGAGAAAGATTTCACTGCTCTTACCACACACTCCAGTTGTCCAGGCTGAGCACTAGGCAGTGCGGATCCGACCGTGGCGTCTCGTAGTGCTTAACAGCGTGTTGGTTCTCCGAGTACCTCCCACAACCCTGAACAAAATGATATTTATATGTGTATAAATAAATGGATTTTAATAATTACATTAAACTACATGAAATAACAGGGAGCGGTTTGGATTCATGTGCTATGTTCTGTTAAGCTTGTTAACAAAGCGCTACTAGTGATGTTCAGATTTGGCTTAATACTCACAATAAGTGTGTTCTGAATAATTTCTACTGGATTGGTAGTGCACTAGATGTCCAATAGGTGTCCCTCCAATTCATCAAGTGCACTACACTAAGTATAAAATGCTAGCGTCTTGTTATTTTGTTATTGTTTGGATTTTTGTTTAACTTAACAAAGGCATTAGATGCCACACTTCACTAGCTCCCTTCTCCATTTTCTCCATATAGGGTACATAATAAGGGTTTTTGAACCCTAACTCCTGTCATAAGGGCATTGTGTGAAATAATGTAGTTACCTAGATGTACTATAAGTAGCAATTGAGAATCAGTATCAACATCTAGGAAACAACTCTCTTCTCTATATAGAGCACTTATTAGGGGATACACAAGGGTGAGTCAAAAATGATCCGCACTCTGTAGAATTTTTTTTTTATTTGTCTTTTAGGAAAGGCAAATACATAATTTTCCAAAATAATCTCCTTGCTTTTAGATATATTTCGTCCATCTGTGATCAAGCTTTCATATTCCCTCATGAAAAATATTTAATGCTGAGCTGCGAGCCACAAATTCATCAGAAGTGACTCTTCATCCCTGTTGTTCTGCTTTCAGGGAACCAAACAGGTGAAAGTCAGATGGAGCAAGATTAGGACTATAAGGAGGAAGCGTTAACTCCTCAAAACAAAGATTTAGCAAATTATCGACAGTGTGGGCAGAAGAGTGCAGACGTGCATCGTCACGCGAAATCACGAGGCCCCTCGGATATCGGTCCTCTGTGTTTAATCCGAAGTTCAGGCCCTTTTTCCTGATAATGTTCCAATACTTCTGGCCCCTTGAGAATCCCAGAAACCTGAAAGCGTTGATGAATTTTCCAGCTTAACTTTTTTAGCGGTCTGTGATTGAGGGTGTTTCCATTCCACACTCTGCCGTTGACTCTCAGGCTCGTAGTGATGAATCCGTGTCTTGTTACCAGTAATGATTCTCCAGGTACACCAGGTACATACACCCATAGACGACAAAAAACAAATCGCTGTACGCTGATCCTCTTTCGTGTACATCACAACTGCGGCATCCATTTTTGCTCGCACCGCAGTTACAAATGAACTTATGTAACACGTTCATCACACCTGCACAGCAGTGACTGGGGAGACAGGAGCCTTGAACAGAAACCGCTGAAAAGACCAACAGAAGTTTTAATATAACCGGATCATTTTCGACTCACCCTCGTAATAAGCAGCCACCTGCTCACTACGCCACACACTAGTGCGCACACACACACACACACACACACACACACACGTCATCACTCACTCTGTGTCCGCATTTGAGACACATCCATATCGCCGGCGCGTCCTGTCCGTCTTCGGTCTCTTCCTTCTGCTCACACACCTCACACGTGTCCCAGGTCTTATTCAGACTCGTCTTCCTCATCCAGCTCGGGTCCGTTCCCTTACGGATGTGTGTACACGTCACACCTAAACCCAAACCCAAAATCACACCAGGGTCAGATGACCCGATCCAGGACACACGAGCATGATGTAGCCGTGTCACTCACCTGTCAGGTCTGCAGAGCCGTCCTCTTTAGGACTCCTGGTTCTGTCTTTGGCTCGCCTCTTCCCCATTGTTAGATGGCTAAGACGTCATCGTGTCATGAAAATGTATGACGTACGTCCCAATGACGTCATTAATTAGTAATAATGCAAATATTGCATGAATAAATAAATGTAAGTTAAAAAGCTAAAAACAAATCACATGGTAACGGTTAATAAATAATAACATGGTCCAAAACTAAAACCTTAAAATCATGTTTCTGAATTTGTATTTGTAAATAAAAAATTATATTATTATTGAAACTATTCATAGACATGGTTTATTAGCTCAAAGTAAAATAATTTTATTTGACAAGCAAGAATAAAGTGTTTTTTAATATTAATACGCACATATTTATTATTCACACAATTCGATTTTAAGGTTTATTTCATTTTAAGCTTTATTTTATTTAAAAGCCAATGCTAACGTCATGCTTACCTCGCTAGCTAGCAGCTGTAAAGTTTACACAGCTTGTAATCCCAGTCTTTAATTTTCACAGAGTTTATAATCTCAAAGTCCACTAATCCAGAGTTTTTTTATTCTATTTAAACTAACAAAAATGCATTTTATTAACAGAACGCGTTTTAATCACCGGTGTAGCGATAGATCCCGAACTACACGCTTACTCTGGCGCGTGGCCAAATAATTCATCATTTCCTACCTAGGCGCACTCCATAGCGTATAATATTGAGAGCTTAAACGGCCCACGCGCAGTGCCCTTTATCACTCAAACTACTATATTTAAGACGAAACCCAATTTGTTTATTACTTCCGGAATAAATCAAATTATATTTTTCCCCGTTAAATTTTCATATTTTTATAATTTATATTTTGAGTTTTTTAGAAGTAGGGAAAAAAACATTAATTAATTTATTTATTAGCGTCGTTTTGGTTGTAACCGGAAATAGCATTGACAACATGAACTCGTTTCACGCTAAATGAAAAAAAATAGTTAAAATGTTTTTCTTGAAAATATAATTCTATATTTTCACATATTTACGAAATGTGCAGCATGATACATTTAACATTCTTCATTCCTTTTATTTTGTGACCAAAAGTAGCCATGTTTGCCATAGCCACACATAAGCATGTCCTTTAGTTGAGGCTAATATTTCAATATTTAGCAAGTAGCTCTAAATATAATATAATATAATAATACTTTTTGAAAGTATATAAACATAAAAAAATTTTTATACGATATATTTAATAAAATAATCATCATTATCTGGTGTTAGTTTGAAACGTAGCGTTTTATTTTTTTGTAAAACCGGAAGTGGTGTTTCTTACCGGATGCTAATATTTCACACAGTTAAGCTAAGCTCGCGCGTGAAAATGTATTAAATACCCATGAAACAGCTTCTTTTAAAAGTCAAACTGTATTTTATTTGATATTTAAAACTTTAACTAAATTTGAATAAGTTAAGAGCTGAATAATTGCCTTGATATAAAGCGATACTTTAATATTTTATATATTTAAAAAGTAGAATACCCGGAAGTAGCTCGGTTAATACATACTGCGCATGCGCAAAGCAAACGTGATCACTAAATCCTAAAGCAGTTCAGGAGTTGTGTAGTATTTGGTTGGATTGAGTGAATGATTTAAAGGTGCTAGTGGTGTGTTCATGTTGTACATATTGTGGAATCAGAGATCTATGACACAGCATGCTAGTGGTGCTTAGTTCTCCTCTCTGTGCCACATCAGCAGTAAGAGATCAGATTAGATCAGACTGCAGTTGAGTTTCAGGGGGCGAATGGCTCGGACCGAGCACGCCGAGGCTCAGCTGGCTGAACTGGAGCTGCTGCTGAGCATGTTCCCCAGCCAGGAGGAGCTGGAGGTGGAGCCGGTGGCGCACGCAGAGCTCAGGGCGTATGTGGAAGGAACGTCTGAGTGTCCACCAAGCACCAGACCTGAACTCTGCGTCAAGATCCGGACACACTCCGGGGTGAACGAAACACGCTTTAATAGAGATAATGATAAACCAATAAGGTCCATTCTGAAACACGTTGTAGAAAACGTCATGTTCAATGACGGCCCACACTGATATGTTCCTTGGTGCTGCGTTTTTGTCGTTTATATAAAGTCGTTTGTGTATCGAGTTTGTTGTTTACCTCTTATAACTTTGATCTCACTTCACTTGCAGGTGGATGTTTCACTTTCGTGCACATATCCATCTGACTATCCGACGGTTCTGCCCGAGATCGTAGTCAGGTATAAAATTGTTAATATTGGTTCGTTATACCGTCGTGATGTTGATTAGTATTCTGTCCTTCTTTGTTGTTTAACGCCGGTTGGAATCCAGTAGGTTGCATTATCACCAAGTGTAGGTCTCATTCTCCCTCATATTTCTGACCTCGGTTGCTATTGTATCTTCTTTAAATGCGCTAATGTTTTTTTCCTTTTTTTTCTGACATTTAAGATTGTTAACGTAAGTAAGTACATTGTGAGGTTTATTGTCGCAGATGTGGCGAGTTGAGCCGGGCGCAGCACGTCTGCCTGGTCTCTGACCTGCGCTCGTACCTGCGCGAGAGTTGCACCGGTGGTGAAGTGTGTGTGCTGTCTGCCGTAGACTGGCTCAGAGATCACACGCACGAATACCTCGAGAAGAACGACGGTGGTGACGATGGGACAAAAGGAGCAGCGGAAACACAGAGCGCTGAGATCTTCACCAGGTTATGGATCTACAGCCATCATATCTACAATAAGACCAAAAGGAAGAACATCCTGGAGTGGGCCAAAGAGCTCCATCTGACCGGCTTCAGCATGCCCGGGAAACCGGGGGTCGTGTGTGTGGAGGGGCTACAGGCTGCCTGTGAGGAATTCTGGGCCAGGTGTGTGTGTGTGCGTGTTAAAGGGTCACCTCAATATTTCCCAGCATGCTCTTAGACCACATATTAGACTTCAGTACTTACCCAGAATTCATTGTTAGCAAGATCCGGATGTTTTGCTTGTTTGTGCAGAGTGAAGGTCCTGACCTGGAAGCGGATCATGATCCGTCACAGAGAGGACTTCCCGCTGGACCCGGACGGCCAGAACGCTACAGAGTCGCTGCGCCGGTTCGATGGCTTCGAGGAGGCCGCGTTCGATCCTCACGGGAACAGAGGGAACCACATGGACCTCGGACAGCTCTTCCAGTTCCTCAGCGAGCGAGGCTGCGGCCAAATCTTCCAGCTTTACTTTGGAGTTGAAGGGAGATAAATGAGGACTCTTTATGATGCAGGGTTTAGTGTGTGTGTGTGTGTGTGTGTGTGTGTGTGTGTGAGAGAGAGAGAGATGAAAAATGAAGTGCCTTTGTTTTTAGCAGCCAGACACCATTTCCATGTCATATGGAATAAACAGTCATGTATACACCATGTGTCCTTTTTAATCTATTGTAAAGTCAGTCACACAGTTGTCAGTCACACACTACGGGCAATTTGGGAATGTCAGTTAGCCTAACCTGCATGTCCTTGGACTCTGGGAGGAAACCGGAGGAAACCCACCAAGCATGTGGAGAGCACACACACAGACTTGAGGCGGGAATCGAACCTGAACTCTGAAGATTCGAGGCAGCAATGCTAACCATTAAGTTACCAATGCTGACATTTATTTCCTTATAAATCCTAGAGTAAATTTTGCAGATTTTAAAGGTAGTTTTTTTTATATTACAGTGTTGGACGTTGCAGTGGGCGGAGCTATATCACCTCAAACCCTCAAACCGTCTACCTCATTTTTTAAGATACGCTTTTTTTTGCTCGTGCGTGAAATACCAGCAGGAGCCATCCGCCTCCTGGATCGATGTGTTATGAGTTTTGAAACTCTTTTCTGTTCATCACCTGTGTAAAAAGTCAGTAAATCACTTTTCACCTCCTGACCAATCACGTGGCAAGTTGAGAGTGATCTATATATTCCTGACAGAAGCCTTCTCAAGAATGTTATAGGAAAATAACTCTCGATGGGTGCTGTAATAAAGCTGGGATACAAGAGTCCACTTAACAGCATTGTACCCCTGAGTGTTTTTTTTCCTCTTGCGCTTGCCAAAATGTATTAATGAACAATGTGTACGGTTCCGATCTCCCGTTCAAGACAATCAAGACAACGTATTGATTACTATAACCTGATAGATTTTCTTACTAACCGTACATTTTCAACACAATTTTTAGATGATCTAGACGACCATCTATAATTCCCTGCGACTGAATGGTTACTAAGGAAACCATAAGAGCTGACTTTATAAAAAATTCTTCTGACCAATCAGGATTGAGAACGCAGCAGCCGTGTGGTATAAACATCAGTCCGGGGGCCAGACATCAGGTCTGCGGAGAGTCAAGTGAAAAAAACATCATAAATGAAAGCTGAGCTAAAGGTCGAGGTTGAAGACGCACTGCACACAATGTGTTTTGTTTTTAATAAACTCCCAACCTGACACACACACACAAAACCTCTGTACATTGTGATTACTCAGCTCTGTGCAGCTCATCAGAGGAGCAGGAGGAAGAGGAGGATGTTTCCAGGTCACTTTCTTTAATCCCCTCTGGGTTCGGATTCTAATCCCAGTTTGTGATGAAAGACTTGATTAAGGCTTCAGGAGATTAAAGGACAAGGACTCGGCCCAGAATTCATCATAAGGCTGAAGGTTTAAGGTCTCATTGCAAAGCCAGATGTCCTCTCTCCTCTCTTTGTGTTTCTCTCCCTCTCAATTCCGAAGCCCACACTGTATTTATACTGTATATTTCATATTCGTTCTGCGCTCTCTCTTTCTCTCTCTCTGATTTAAAAAGAAACTTGTATAACAATATGGAATGATTACCATTAATCGTCGTTTTCATTAACGTCAAACAATAGAAAATCAAATATAATTGATAGAGCTTAGAAAAGAAAGTACAAGAAACTTTGATATTTAAATCATGTAATAAAACAGTAATAAAGCTCAACAACAGATCAGAAATCAATAGTTAAATTAAAATACATATAGGTTTCTAAAATTCAAATTTTATATATACAGTGCATCTAAAACAAATTTAAATATCACTGAAAAGTTTTTTTTTCTCATAACGTAATTCAAAAAGTACAACTTATATATTCTAGACTCATTAAGTGTAAAGTGAATATTTCAAGCTTTTTGTTTGAGTTTCAATGATAATGGATTATAGAAAATCAATTGGAAATCAAAAATTCAGTATCTCAAAATATTAGAATATTTCATTTCAAGTTTGAGTAAATTCCTATTCATACAGTATAAATGTACAGTCTACAGTAGTTCAGTACATGCAACCACAATCATGAGGAAGACTGCTGACTTTGTTCAGAAGACGATCTTCAACACAAAAGGAAAGGGCTGAAAGGGCTGGCTGTTCTCAGGGTGCTGTTATTCTCAAGAAGATTGTCAAGGAAAGCCAAATCAGGACCTTGCCATAGCTTCACAAGGAGTGGAGTGAGGCTGTAGTCAGTGCATCAAGAGACACCACACACAGACATCTTCAGGAAATGGGCTTCAACTGTTGTATTCCTACTATGAAGCCACTCCAGAACCAGACACAACATCAGAAGCGTCTTATCAGAAGCGTTGCTCAGTTGAGGTTAGATTTTGCATTTCCTTTCTAAATCAAAATCTGGAGGAAGAGTGGAGAGGCACAGAATCCAAGGTGCTTGAAGTCCAGGGTGAAGTTTCCACAGCTGGTGTTGGTCCACTGTGTTTTATCAAGTCCAAAGTCAACTCAGCATCTAACAGGAAGATTTTAGAGCACTTCATGAGTCAGTCTGACGACAAGCATTAAGGGGATGTTGACTTCCTTTTCCAGCAGGACTTAGTACCTGCCCACAGTGTCAAAACCACCACTAATGTGATGATATAACTGTGCTTGATTGGCCAGCCAACTCACCCGACCTGAACCCCCATAAAGAATCTATGGGCTATTGTCAAGAGGAAGATGAACCAACAACACAGATGAGCTGAAGGCTGCTATCAAAGCAACCTGGTCTTTAATAATGTCTCAGCAGTGCCACAAGCTGATGCAATAATTCAAGCCAAAGGAGACTTAGTACACTGGTACACACACACTACAGGCAGTTTGGGAATGCCAATTAGCTTAATCTGCATGACTTTGGACTGTGGGGGAAAACACACCAAGCACAGAGAGAACATGCATACTCAATATACACACAGACCCGAGGCGGAAATCGAACACGGAACATGGAGGTGCAAGGCGTCAGTGCTAACCGCTAAGCCACCGAGCTGCCAGTTGGACGTTTCTGTATTGTAAATCCTATTTTGATTGATCTTAGGAAATATTTAAATATTTCGTGAAACTGAATTTTTTATGAGCTGTAAGAAATTAAGAAAATTGCAATGAAATTAAAACAAAAAAGGCTTGAAATATTTGACTTTACAAGTGACGAATCTAGCATATATGAGCGTTACACTTTTTGTATTTAATTACCTAAAAAAAAAACTTTTCCATAATATGAATATTCTTTTTAGATACACTGTAGATATAAATTATTTACAAAATGTCTCAATTCCGTTCACAGGCTTAAAAGGGGAAAAACTCTGACACAAACACATTTGGAAGATGTAGCAATAATAACCATCATCATCATCATCATCATCATCATCAAAACTACACCACAGAGGGAAAAGTTTCTCCATAGCTAATAGCCTTCTTTCATACCTTATGTCATGTTCCCATAGATGCTGAATGAAAAAAGACTCCCTACTGAGAATGAGTGCACTACATAGGGTATAAAATAAAATCTCACTATGTAGTGCATACACATTTGTCCAGTGTATGAAACATTGAAGAATAGTGGACCATTGGTTGACTCCCAAATGACTCCATGGACAACGCAGAGTGCAGGAGATTACTTCAGACCCTGTATATATATAGACCCTGGACATTTTTTGCTAAAAACGACAAAAGACAAATAAACGACTAGGACTGTTATGAAAATACTTCCTGGTACTACACGTCACCAGTAATTCCCTTTGAGGGAGGGTCTTTCTTTTTACATTCCAAAGTTCCAAATCCCTTAAGTACCATCCAAATCAGGACCGTGATGAAATATTGTGTAGTCCGATATAATATTTATCCGTATCTGTCATGAGTTGTGGTCAGTACTTGTTGTGATACTCGCACTGGCCAACACTGGCCTCCTCTACGTCGAGATTTCTGCGTGATTTATAAAAGAACTCGGCGATGGCCACGAACACGGAGAGCACGAGTCCAGCGGCGAGGACGATAAAGATGCCTCCGATGTTCTCGACACCAAGAGCGCTCGCCTCCTTGCTGTCCTCCTCTGGACAGCCGTTTCCTCGCCACCACTTCTCCTTCATCATGTGCAGCTTTCCT
>JAOVVB010000050.1:6711658-6726654 GCA_028570985.1 Heterobranchus longifilis
TGGTGACTCTAAATGAACTTCTCCTCTGCAGCAGAGCTCAGTTTTGGTCTTGATTTCCTGGGAAGGTCTTCATGAGATCCAATTTCATCATGGTGCTTGATGGGTTTTGCAAATGCGCCTGACAATTCTGTTCTTCTTGACTATTTCAGAAAGGCTGACCTCCGTGTCCTAAAATAACAACTGACTGTTGTTGTTACATAACTTCCTAATTCCATATGTTTTATTGCATAGTTTTTAAATCCCCAGGGCGGCACGGTGGTGTAGTGGTTACCGCTGTTGCTTTGCACCTCCAGGGTATGGGTTCAATTCCCAGCCAGGTTTGGGTTCCTGTCTCTGCGTGCATAGATTTAGCATGTTCTCCCTGTGCTTGGTGGGTTTCCTCCCACAGTCCAGAGACAGATTAGGCTAATTGGCGTTCCTAAATTGCCCGTAGTGTGTGTGTGCCCTGCGATTGATTGGCACCCTGTCCAGGGTGTACCCTGCCTCGTGCCCTAAGTCTTCTGGGATAGACTAGACAGTAAGTGAGTAAAATCCCCAGTCTTGTTGTAGAATCTAGAAAATAAATCACTAAACAAAAACAAAGAAATTTGCAAGTGACCCCAAACTTTTGAGCGTTAGTGAAGATAGTCTTGACTGCAGCCCTACCCTGCAAAAAATGATATCTTAGCAAGCGAAAATATTTTGGATTATGCTTTCTTAAAATAAATTCACAACAAACCAAATATAAGATTATTAATCCTGTTTTACTATACGTGAATGTTTGTATATCTTTGTTTAGAGAATATTTTAAATATGCCAGTTCTGCCAGTTCATGTCCGGTCAATAATTTTGATATCTGACCACTCACGCACATTACACTAAAATACAATCCCAATTCCAACACTAATAAAGCGAATCGAATGATATTTGAACTTTCGGAACAGTTCCTCCCAGGTGACGATGCACATATTATTTTAGGCCTCCAGACTCCCCCCTGTGTCGTTGTTAGATTTCCGGCAGATTAATTTGAGTTACAGGTGTGTCTACAAGCCGACACTGAGATGGCCGCAAACAATCAAACTCCTTTTCAGCAGAACTACACAAACGGGTTCAGCCAGATGTGTTGCACTGTTTCTGGAATTCTTTGTACAAAATAAAATGGGTGTAAACACCTGACACCATTGTGTCACACAAAGACGCACAAAGTCACTGGATTCGTTTGACTTCGGATTCAGTGTTTGATGTTAATAAATAAATAAATAAAATATAATAAAAAATTAAATACAATAAAATGCATGGTCTACTGAAACTGTGATAATTTAATTTTATTTCAAACAAACACTACAAACATAAAACAAAACACATGGATTCAAAGATTAAAAAAGTATTACCGCATTGTAACAAGAGCTTACAACTGTGTGTGTACATGTATGTGTGTGTGTGTGGGTCTGTGTATTTTGGTAATGTCCATAGTATGTCACATGATCAGTTTATCTAATATTTATACTATGCATGGAATATTCTTTACTAAGAGTGCTCAGTGACAACACAAAGTCAAGTTCTTTACTAAAAATGTTTTTACATTAAAAACTTATATATACCCATTGACAAGGTTAAAACATACAATATTGATTTGAAAAAAAAATCTCCTTGTAACAGAATCCATGTTCATTATTTACAGTGATGAGTCCAGGACACTGAGCAAATGAACACAAGAGATCATAACAGCTGTAGAAATTTTTGTCCTACATTTTGACTCTTTTAATATGCGGATGGTACGTAGGCAACAGAAGGAGGGTGATGTCCGTATGCTGGCTGGTAGCTGTAAGCTGGTTGATAGGTATATCCAGGATAAGTGTTATTGTATGGAGCGTACTGGGCCCTGTACAACACAGAGTTGACGTCCTCCTTCTCTTCAATTCTCGGTGCGTGTCGGCACAGCAGTATAACCCCAGCTGCGAAGCATACCGCTGCGCTCACCCATCCGATGTAGAGCGCCTCTCCGAGCTCTCGGCGCTGCGCGTCAATCAGCAGGGGGTTGTAGAAATCCTGAATGATGACGTTGGCGGTCCAGGAGACAGGAATGAGGGTGGCTACACATCCACCCAGGAACAGACATCCACCGACCATCAGAGTGATGTGTTTGACACGTGGTCGTGAGTCCACAAGGCGAGTGCACCTCATCCCAATGGTCGAGATGATGCAGGCGAGTGTCGTCAAAGCCACGGCGGTGCACATGAGACCTCGGGCCGCCTGGAGCTCAGCAGGCAGGTAGAGCAGAGAATCGTACACTTTGCACTGCATGCGGATGTTGGCCTGGCGGTAGCAGTTCATCCACAGGCCTTCCCAGCGGGTCTCCATGACGATGATGTTCTCCTGGATGAACGCCGTCACCTTCCACATGGGGAGACCCGTAACAGCCGCGACACCGATCAGGCCGACGAATCCGATCACAAGAGCGGCGACTTCACAGTGCATCGCGTCTCTACGCTTCTGCTTTTCTTTCAGAAGCTGTTGTTGGTATGCCGTTTTGGCTGCTTCATCGTAGGTCGTGTAAGCGCTGTCCTTGAAAGACTTCTCGCCATACGAGCGGTCGGCGTAGGACTTGTCCGCGTAGGACTTGGCCGCGTACGACCCGGCCGTGTACGACATGGTGACTGATACGGCGGACAGACGAGTCTCAGAACGTGAGGTCTCCTTCTTTTTCCCTGTCTGTATCTCAAATGGAAACCTGAAGTCAAACAAGAGAGTTTACATCACGCTCAAAGGATGCTATGTGCTCCAACAGGTTTGTCTGCATGTAAGAGGAGGGAACTAGCAATTCCTGATGTTTGAGCAGCGCTTGGCTAAAGACAGTCATTTAAGGCACAGGGCACTAGATAGATTAGTCACATAAAATATAGTACTCTTTCCTTATCTTATGATTTATAACATTAAATCCCTTTATTCTCCATATATGTATGGAATAATTTCTTGATTATGTTTCATCTCTTGTTGAGATTTTTGTCAGTTTTGAAAATGTAAGTAGGAAAAGTTTTATATAAATAAATCTTTTTCTTTTGCCACAGTAAAAACCAAGATGACAAAATGTACATGTTGTGCTGCCAGTGTTGCCCGCACCCTGTCTAATTACTAGACTTCATGTGATGGGAGGGAGCGTTGCCTGGTGGATAGGATTTAGTGGAAAGACCAGATTGAGGAAAAAATGTGGGGAAAATCTTAAATGAAATGATTACACAAGCACGGATGTTCTGCTTGGCCTTTGGACTTTTCTATAACAGCAGCTCTTACAGTAGTGTACCCACAAACCACAGGTTTTTATTAATGAGATTAGTTTAAATACATATGGAAGGACAAAAAGAGTCATTTTTATAAAATGCTCTAAAAAATTTAATATACAATACAGTTTTCATATTTTCAGGGCAGTGGTGGCTCAAACGGTAAAAGCTCTGGGTTACTGATTAGAAGGTCAAAGTTCAAGCCCCTGCACCACCAGGTTGCCACTGTTGAGCCCTTGAGCAAGACCCTTAACCCTATCTGCTCCTGGAGCACACTGTATCCTGGCTGACCCTGTGCTCAGGGGGCTTTACTAATTGGGACAAACGAAAAAAAAAAAAAAAATTAAAAAAAAGGTAAATCTACGGTATAAGTACCGCCTTTAGGATTGGCTTACATTTCAACCTCAGTGAAGATCTGACCCATCATAGATAAGAGCAAATTCTTGTGGCCCATCATAACAAAGAAAGCGGGATTTGTTGGGAAGGTATAGTCCAACAAAACTTGCATAACAGATTGACAATGATTCCTTTTTTTATTTGATAAATAAGCGAGAATATTTAGAACAAAACTAGAAACAAGCTATTTATAGATGTGATTTTAGAAACTGATTAGCAATTACATTTTATTACACGTGACCTGGATACACTCTCATTGATGTGTTTAAAAAGCGAGTATTGCGTTATTTCATAAAAAAAAGTAACTGAAATTTTGTAACAATTTTTATAATTATTTTATAAAATAAAATAAATATTATAATTTATTTATTTTTATTTATTATTTAATAAAGAACTTAATGATTTGGAGAGATGTTTGCTGTGGAAGGAGTCGTCAGTGTCTTTAGGACTTTGTAACACTGAGAGTTAGACATGAAACTTTAGGTTTTGCAACATAGAGGAAGAGCTTTTGGTTTTCTGGTTTCCTCTTAGTAACATATCTGCATTTTTTTCTGTCTTTTACTGTCTGAAAGAAAGTGAAAGGAGAGTCACTGAAATGTAATTGAGAAAAGGAAGTCGTTCCACCACTTTAAATGTTAGTATCAACTGATGAAAAATTGATCATTAATGAAAGTGTAAGCACCGGACATTTGCTGCTGCGGTGGAAGACGAATGGAACGGTCCAGGATGTGCGAATGTGAAAACGTTCGCAGTGCCGAGACATCAGGATAGTTTGTCCTCATTCTGACTCTCAGTAGAAAGAAATTTGGGGGAAATTTGTGGATTATAAAATCAGTGCAAGTGTTGTGTTGCTGTCAAGAGCTAAGAGACGAATTAGGAGACGGCAGCCAGCGTTTGTTGACAGAAACCTGCAAACCTGTCCAACCTGTCTGACCACAGCGATGTCACTGGGTGCCTGAGTTTCATATGTAAACACACACACACACACACACACACACACACACACACACATCTCACTTCCTCATCTGCTCAAAAAACCTACTTTTAATTCCCAAATCCAGAAAACAAAATGTTTCTGAAAAATTCTTATAGACTGTGTGTGTGTGTGTGTGTGTGTCCCCTGTAGTACGTTTTAATATATGTGTGTGTGTGTGTGTGTGTGTGTGTGTTAGTTTCTCTTACAATGTCTTTGTTTTTGAATGGAAAAGAGTGTTATTCTGTATTACTGTTTTCTTTAGAACTTTGGTGTGTGTGTGTGTGTGTGTGTGTGTGTGTGTGTGTTGGAGTGTGATACCGTGTCTTCTACAAGAGTCTCTTATTGTGTATTAAGTGTTACTTTTTGTTAGTGTTTTTTTTTTCAGGTTTTAGTCCGTGTTTGTATGTATGTTTGTATTAAGTTTTGGTGTGTGTGTATGTGTGTGTGTGTGTGTGTGTGTGTGAGAGAGAGAGAGAGAGAGTTAATGTATTAGTGTAATTTAATGTGTCTATTAGAATGTTAGTGTATATTGGTGTTTTATAGTCTCAGTATGTATGTATGTATGTATGTGTGTGTGTGTGTGTGTGTGTGTGTGTGTGTTATCACCCCAGAGATGTTTCCTATAACAACATGGCACACATTGCTTTCTTTTAGACCACAACAAAGTCATTGGGTGCCGAGTTTCAAATGTAAATACACACACACAGACACACACATTCTTGTAATTAGGGCATTATGTGGACAGTAGTCTCACCCATCAGTTTTGGGGACAGGTAATCTGTAAATGTATTGGACAATTTAAACAAGGGGAATATGTGACACAAAACAAATATGCCATTCCTTATATGAAGAAACATTCATTGGAGAAATAAATGTATCATTTTAAAATCCTTTCAGAACCATTTAACAAGGTTCAGGTTTAAGTCACTACTGGGGACACTGTTCTACTCAACCAGCATAAGATTCCCTTACAGACACACAAACACATGGCCAAACCTGCTTTATGGGGACTCCGTATAAAAAGTATGAACAGACCAGATGGAAACACAAAGGAGAGTCCGTTGGCACTTCAAATGTCACTTAAGTAATAACATTTCTCTTCTACATTTGTTCTCATGTACACTGGAGATGTACTGACATTATAGAGGACGTTCATGACCCTGTACGCAGGTGATTAAGGGGATGAAACATAGACAACGCTCTAACAAACAATACTACTAAGATGGTGGAGATTTACCTCTTCAGTTGCTTATGTTAGATGTTTAGACTTTAGTGGTTGGTGTTGTCCCCTCTGGATGTTGTTAACAGTGTCCTCTTCCATATTGTGTGAATGTATTGGACAATTAAGAACATTTGGTGCGAGCCAAAAGAGGAACATGCAACACAATAATGTGCAATTCCTTATAAGAAGAAACATTGATTGTAAGAATGGATTTATTATTTCCAGGTTAGACACAGGTGCCTTTGGAGGAGCAGTGAGGACTAGCTATTGAGGCGTTGGTGTGGTTCCATTATCACACACACCTAAGGTTCATTAACCTGAACCTTAGGTGTGTGTGTATCTGTGAGGGAGTCTTATGATGGTTGAGTAGACATGTTAATGTAGGACAGTGTCCCCAGAAGTGACTAAAACCTGAACCTTAGACATTATGCTGGACTGCAAATTTTGTTGGTCCCTGGTCAAGCTGTCTGCACGTTACAGAGGTTTGATCAGGCCATGCAAGTCAAGCTGTGACTCTGAGTGTGTGTGGGGGGGATGGACGTGTTCTGGTCCAGGTGGAATGGCCACCTAATACAACAGCTTATCCTCGCTGATAAAAATATATAGGAAGCACTGTGTCAATTCAGGCATTCTGTCTTGAGAACCGTGAACTATATGAACTACATCTCCTGACCAATCAGAATTGAGAACCCCATGAACTTGTGGTACAGTGTGTATTAATGCTAGTGTATGTTAGTGTATTAATGTTAGGGCAAACTTAGGTTTCTAGGACTCACTATGTATTAGCACACACACACACACACACACACACACACACACACACACACATTGATACTGTATGTGCACCTACTGTAGTTTTAATGTCATACGTCAAACACTGCCCCCTGCTGGATCACTCCATACCTTCATCATTTGTGTGTGAATTCTATAAAGGCAGATCGCTTTAGTTGGTAAAATGTAAAACTGAATAAATTGGATTATGGAAACTGAAAAGCAACATTACTGTCCTTGTGCCACCCCGTCCCGACACCACACACACACACACAAAGCGTCACTTCTGTCTTCAAAGTGCTGGTGAAACATCTCAGTGAACCATAAATGATTAAAAAAAACTCCCACAAATTCAGTAAACGCCTGCAAGAAAATTAAAATAATAAAAATAAATTATACTTCCATCAAAGTTTCTTCAGTGTTGTCTCTGTTTCTTTACGCTACCTGGTCTGTTTCAATTACAAGTTTTACTTTTTGTTGTTATGTAAATACAGGTAGAGATGTGTACAGGAAAAATAAACTGAACAAAACAAAGAGCCTCTGAGGTTCTGAGAAACGTGATCCACTTCGGAACGTCCTGATAAGAATCTGCTTAAGATAAACTGTAAAAAGGAAGAGTCAAGATATTTCTAAAGTACGAGGACTATAGTGATACACAATTGGCCAAAACATGGTATCAGTGCTAAAAAGCATCTCGCCTAAGGGAAAAACGAGAATTTTCAGATAGGATCATATAACACCATTTTTTATAACACTTAAAGCTTCCTCTGGATCCTCCACATCCATGCTTAGTTTTTTTGTAAATATGCATACATATTTATATTTATCAGTTTAAAAAAAACACATTTGCTAAATACAATTTCATGCCGTTTCATGTAGTGTCTGTAACCTTTTTTGAATTCAAATCTTTCAATGATCTAATTTGTCATTCAGATGAAACTTGGTCAATTTAGATTAGATTTCACATCAAAAGACTGAAAACGTGTATTATTCAAAAATGCAAAATTGTTAAGATATTGCTACATGAATTTGACAAGTTAAATCCTTAACTTTGCACAAAATGCTTTAATTTAAGCAACAATTTTTACAGGTTATATGCTTCTAGAAGCTTACACCATAAAGAAATATGAATAATTTGCATTTTAAATTATTATTGTTTGAAGAAAGACAGTATAACGCAAAAAAAAAAAATTGCCATTTTTGGGGCACGTGTAAAATCATCCATCATTTTTAGGGAAGCAAGATTGGTCACTTCCATTTACAACAAATCCAGTAACTTTTCATGGCAACATAGTTGTAAAATTGATCTGTAAGACCTTTTAAAATATATAGATGGCTAATCTTACTAAATTGCTCCATCTACTGTCAGGCATAGGAAATGTGTTTTTGTAGTTTATTTAAGCCTGATGAAACAAGGACGAAACGTATTCCCACCAGGAGGGAGAAAATTATTGCGTGTGTATGTGTGTTCCTTTTCTTCAAAAACAGAATATAAATTGGATGTGACTATCTTTAGCCTCAGTTTTTGTCAATCACTTACACACTCATACATCCATGTATTTATTCCCATTGTACGACATTTTTTATATACACACACGCATTCACACATTATGGGCAATTTGGAAACGCCAATTAGCCTAAACTGCTTGTCTTTAGACTGTGGAGGAAACCGGAGTACTTGGAGGAAACCCACCAAACACAGGGAGAACATGCAAACTCCATGCAAACAGACACCAAAGCGGGAATCGAACCCGAACCATGGAGTGCTAACTACTAAGCTAACGTTCCGCCACCACTAAATATATATTTTTTTAATTTAAAAATAAATTTGTTATTTTAATTTAAACATTCTAAACGAGCACACCACCTCCTAAAAGATCAATGATTCAAATTTCCTAAACTTTTTCTAAAAAAAACTCAAACACTCAACACACAACCCCCTTAGAAGAGGAGAAAAACCTTTGTCAGTCCCAGGTGGGTTGTTGTTCTGTGGGTTGTTGGAGCCCAACCTGATGATGACTTTTCATTTAGGTTGGCGGTAGCAAATTAATGAGGGAGGAGGACAATGTCTATTAGGCTTTGGCTTTTGTGCCCTGTGAATGCCAAATTAATTGATGTTGCTAAATGAATTTTATTTATATAGGACTTTGAACAATGTTCATTGTTGCAAATCCAAAAAAATTCTTTGTCTTTGTAATTATTTACAGATGAAGAGATTGGGGTTTGTCACCACGGGAATGTGTTGCAAAATTGTTCACTCCACTCTTGAATACAGTGTGTGTGTGTGTGTGTGTGTGTGTGTGTAAATGTGTAAATAAATGAATACACTGGAATCCTATCCAGGAACTGAAATGACCTTATTTGGGATTATATAACATGAATCTCCAAACAGTGGTCCATAATACAGAAGTCAGACCCGAATATTTACTGAGTCTCCAATACGCCTTCTGGCCGTTTCCAAATAGGTTTGGAGTATTCAGGGTAGAGCTGGCAGGTGAACAGTTGCTTCCAGCATCATTTAATGGTGCTCTATTACATTATTTTATATATTATATTATTATAAACAAACCTTAACTGATATATATTCTCTCTTTATTTATCTATATAATCCACTGCTACACTTATGCACTTATTACACTGGAGCCATGATCGGACTGCCTGCCTGATTCACATCTGAAACGATGGCCTCCCAGGAACTCCTTTAATGACCCAAACATGTGGAAATGGCTTGGAGTGAGGTCAGGACTGTACAGGGGATGTGACATAAACTCCAATCAGAGTTCCTGTAATGTATAAGAGGTGTTTGTGAATGATTGTGTGTACAGTTCCCACAGACAGATGCGTCTCTTCTGCAAGTTGGTGACAAGGTATCTGCCAATGTTCAAAGCTCAGACTTGAACAATCCTCACATTTTATATTGGCAAAACTTTATTTGGACTCAGTTGCATTTGATCTCTGTAGCAATTATAATTTATGCAATCACAAATATAACATTTTAAGTTCCTGATCAGGTTGCTAATTATATACTAGATGTACCTGCAAATTCACGTGGAGTTTATTTGCGCACTCATAAGCACGTTTTAAAAAATGTACTGTACAATGCCATTTTTCGAATTTTGGAATTAACCAATGATTTTTTCAAGGTCGATTTTTTATGATTTATGATTTCCATAAAAAGTAGCATATCTTCTCTTCCTGTGGGCCGATAAAACAAAGCCGATATGTTAGCTCAAGCTCGTCCAAATACACCTGTGAAAACCCCATTAAAATTCCCTCAGTAGTTTTTACGTGATGCGTGCACAAACAAACAGACAAAGATACAAACAGACGGACGAAAAAAAAATCTTGATGTGTTCTATTACTCATCTTACATCCCCCAAATTATTATTTTTTACAAATATCTTCAATGTACAGACACGCCAACTTTACAGTTTTATTCTATATATACATTTTCTCACACTTTTTTCTACACAATTTTTTTTTGTGTTTTTGTGAATTACATGCAAACATCAACCTTAACTCATAATTATTATCAAACTATACTGATACATTTAAAATACTACATTTGCTTATACAGACTAAACTTTTGCTCATTATTTAAACAGTGAAGTCCAATGCTGAGCATCAAAAACCAGAAAAAGGCACAAAAATTATGGAAATTACAAAGATAAAAGAATTATGAGACTAAATGGTGGAAATACTCACTGATTTAAAAATTTCAAATATATATATTTTTTAATTATTATTATTTCATGTTAAAATTCACTATTTAAGCACGTTCTTTATATAGTTAATAGAGAGCTGATTGAGACACGTCACATCCATAACATGAAAATCACAGCCATAATGTCAGTTTATCTGAAATGATTTGTTCCAAAAATGGCAAACATATTTATGTCTAGCCTTTTTTGTGTTCATTTAAGTCTCTTTCAGGGTACAAATGTAACACTTTCTGCAACTGTCTTTACAATAGTAAAAAAAAAAAAAACCTGTACTCTCTCATAAGAGTCTGTTTAACATCACATTCATAACGCTGCTGATAAAAACCTAGATATTTTCAGAATGTAAATGATGATGTGAATTTTGAGGATTTGTTTGTTTTTAGTTGTAGAGATTACATTAAAATGTTTACAAATGAATCCACTGACACTAAACTCGTCCATTAACTTTTATCCATATCATGTTTACTTTAATCATCCACAGGTTTATTACATTTAGTCGTAATTTCAGTTCCAGGTTATATGTGTGTAAATTTACACATTATTAAAACTGCATGAGTAAGCAACATCGCATGTTTTCTTGAAGAGGAGGCGGAGTCAGGATCAGTATAAAGATGCTCGTATATTCTTTCTGAGCTGTAGGTTCGGTTACGAGAGACTCAAGTGCACATCCTTACTCTTACTTCTTCTATTCTGAACAGGAGACAAGATGGTGAGTTACAGGATGTAAGTTGTGTGTGTGTGTGTGTGTGTGTGTGTGTGTGTTTACATACAGGATGCTGCACGGGGCTGGTTTTAGACCAGAGTAATTATCCGCTAAAACGATTTTGTTTTACATTTTGTGCATTAAAATTTTCTCTAACTGTTCATTTAACGCTGAAATACACTGCAGTCCCGGGACTTTACCTTCTTCATATTGTATTTATTTTATGTGGCTTGTTATTTAAATTTTATTACAGTACAATGTGTATTTCTGTCAAATCAAAGTCCAGGAATGTGTCGAAGAATATTTGGTGATGTTTGGGGCGTGTTTTCTTTAGGTGTGTTCTAGAGCGCTGGGATTCGTCCTGCTCTTTCTGCTCCCTCTGGCTTTGGGAATTGACAACAACATTCTCAAGGAAATAATTAACAAACTTCATAAAACGTAAGGAATTCTGCACACACACAAGAGCTTATTGTTAGTAACTAGGGTTAATGCACCCTTAAATGGCCAACCAAAATTGTTCCATAATACTAAGGTAGGAGAAATTCTCATGTCTAAAATAAAAAATAAAATAAAAATTGTCACAAAAATTGTGTATAAACCAAAAATGATACTCAAGTTCAGATAGCCACTGCAGGACTGTCAGACGCTTCATTTTATTTAAGATCATATAGGAATATTCTTATTGTCATTATATCAAATTAAAAGGATCAAATGATAGTTTTGACAATTGCATGTTTAAAATACATGTGTTTTTGTTTTGATGGCTCCAAGCTGATTTAATTAAGCTAATATTTTGGTAATAAATCAGTTTTTTTTTTTTTAATTGACATATTTCACAATCATTTTGTATGGTTAGTTATAGCCCCAAAAATACCGCATCATCCCACTTTTTTTTTTACATTTCGACCACTGCTTATGAGGCATTTATTGTTTATCTTTTTCTCTTTTTAGCTCTGGAATTGAAAAAAATAGTCAGTATGCGATGGCCATTAATGTTCCAGCTGGATATTGCAAAGGAGGTGCCACACTCGACCAGAACTTCCTGTCTCAGGATAGTGAACAGAATGTGAAAAACGCTCTAAATGGTCCAAATGCACTTTACGAGGGTACTGAGCTGATTGCAGCTAAACCAAAAAAAATTAAAAGAAAAAAAATCTGCCACTCTGAGTACAGGTTGCTGAGAGAGCCCTCGCCCTCACACATGGAAAACCTCCTGAATAAAGATAAGGACGGCTGCACGGTTTTCTTCACCATGAACTCACCCTGCGTGGAGTTTTGTTCAACACCTAACATACCCGACAGCATCATCCCAGGCCTCGAGATCTTCAAGAACCACAAAGGCCCCAAAGCTTTTGTTTTCAGACAGGTTTGGGGTAAGGATGCCAATAAGGAGCAACTGCAACAAAATATGAAGACTATAGATGAGAAAATTCCTGTCTACAAATGCTCTGAAAATGAATGTGTCAGATGTGTTGAAAATGACACTGTGAAAAAAGAATGCACAGCCTAGTCCGACCAAAAACAGAGTCATTATAATGCCAAATCAATAACAATGTGTATGCTTTTAAATTTAAAAGATCAATTAGTTTGGAAAATAATGAGTGAGACTTTTGATCTATTTCTTTAATTCTGAATATTTTTGTTCCTTTTTCCTGCATTTATCAATAAAGTTTGAAGCATTTAATCTGTTGTTTCTCTTTTTAACTGTAAACACTCTCTAACCAGTGAGCCTTCACTTTACCTTGAAATATTTTTATTATTTTAAGTCTCAACTGTCTGTCAGATGATTTGAGATTCTCCTGAAGAATTCTTAGGAAGTCCTGCTTCTTCATTATCCCATCCACTTTGTGCAGTGCACCAAAACTGCCCCAAAGCGTGGTACAACGCTGGTACAGTGTTCTTGGGGTTGAATGCCTCACCTCCAAACATACATCTGGCCCAAAAGTTCCTCATCCTTCTGTCTGTCCAGTTCAGAAGAACAATAGAGCATGCTCTGCCCTCCATGCACCAGACAAGAACCCGATCACCGGAAATTGTATATTATAGGTACACTAATCTGGGTTCTAGACTAGGAAAAGAAAAAAGAAATAAAAGAAATAAATTATCTGTGTATGTGGTGACACGGTTGTGTAGTGGTTAGCACTGTTGCCTTGCACCTCCAGGGTCCAGGTTTGATTCCCGGCCAGGTTTGATTCCCATCTCAGTGTTGGGTGGGTTTCCTCCTACAGTCCAAAGACATGTAGGTTAGGTTAATTGGCATTCCCAAATTGCGTGAGTGTGTATGTGCCCTGCGATGGATTGGTACCCTGCCTCGTGCCCTAGGTCTCCTGGGATAGTGTATGTACAGTGTGTGTGTGTGTATATATATATAGGATGATTTTTACATACACACACATACAGTACTAGCGGAATCACACCTTTCTGTAGGTGTGGATTGGAATCTTTAACAAGGAATCTCTCTAATGATACTTGCTTTTGCCTCCTTTTAAGGATTTTGTGGAAATGTGACGTTGCTCCTGCACTGCTACAGACTTTTTGACCTTTTTCTTCATGAGAGCCGTTGTTGCAGTACAGTTACTAAAGAACAGTCACAACACTTGGACACAAAATAATAAAAAATTCTTTGCGCACACACACACACATGCTCACAGTGTTATAATAAACAGCACACACGAGCACGGATGTTGATTGTACGAGTGACGCACACGCACTGAGACTGAGCATGGGAGACGATTACCCATAATCCCATAGCACGCGACAGAGAAGAAACATTGGCTCAGTTGTGATCATGTGACGCTCGGCAGACAAAGCCCATACTGTACGTACTACCAAGACCAAGACGTATATCAAGACCTAGCTCGTTTATCAAGTTAAAATATATTTTAAAATTTTGCCTTTCTTGCAAAACAGTGCAGACCAAGTTACTCACAATTCAAGGTTTCACTGTATATACATTATGTATCGGTGTTTCCCACAGGTCTGAAATATACTTGTGGTGGTATCCCTCAGAATGGGCCGTTTTATTTGAATCACTCAGAGGTAGACTTGCTGGTGTGTTTCGGATCATTGTCCTGCTGTATAACCCAAGTGGACTTGAGCTTGAGGTCACAAACTCATTCTACAGAATTCATGGTTCTGTCAATTAACGAAAGTCATCCGGATCCTGAAGCTGCACAGCAGCTACAGGCTATCACACTACCACCACCATGTCTAACTGTGGGGATGATTTTCTTTTTATGAAACGCTGTGTGAATTTTTACGCCAGATGTAATGGGACACACACCTTCTAAAAAGTTTTTTAGTTTCTTTTGTCTCATCAGTCCACAGAATATTTTCCCTGAAGTCTTGGAATAATCAAGATGTTTTTTGTTTTTCTTGGCAAATATGAGATGAGCATTAGTGTTCCCTTCAGTCAGCAGCGGCTTTTGCCTTGGATTTCTGCCATGGATGCCATTTTTTTCCGCAGTCTCTTTCTTATTGTTGGCTCATGAACACTGACCTTAACTGAGGTGAGTTAGGCGCCAGCAGGTCTTTAGATGTTGCTTGTTTTTTTTAAAGAGCTCCTGGATGAGTCGTTGTTGTGATGAGTCGTTGCGAAAATCTTGGGCTGTGGACAATGTGAAACATATATTGTTCTCTGATGAGTCCACCTATCTTTTACTGTCTTCCCTACATCCGGGAGAGTGACGGTGTGGAGAAGCCCCAAAGAAGCGTACCACCCAGACTGTTGCATGCCTAGCATGAAGAATGGGGGTGGATAAGTGATGGTTTGGGCTGCAATATCATGGCATTCCCTAGGCCCAATACTTGTGCTAGATGGGTGCGTCATTGCCAAGGACTTCCGAACCATTCTAGAGGACCATGTGCACCCAGTGGTTCAAACATTGTATCCTGAAGGCAGTGCCGTGTATCAGGATGATAATGCACCAATACACACAGCAAGACTGGT
>JAOVVB010000050.1:6736472-6750029 GCA_028570985.1 Heterobranchus longifilis
AGCTCGACGCTCTTGTACTCTTCTTCTGTTTGGGTTTATTAGCAGCTTGGAAATTAAGTAGGTACATACAGTACTGCCACCTACCGTATGAGAGAGTGTAAATACCAGGGTTAGGAATCACCAGGAATCATTTAATACTATATTATCACAATACCTACAGTACTGTAGGTGCTGGTTCGATTTATGCTGAAATTCTGTTAGCCTTATCATTTCACACATATCCCAATTTTTTTTCCTAAATTTTTGTTGCAGTTTGCAACCTGCTCTTACCACATGTGATGTTGCGATGCCTGTCAGTGTGCATAGTTTAGAGGGCGCCACCTGTACGATTATAAAGGTATGGCACCATTTTACCACCTAAGATGCAATCTCATATAAACTTAAAATACTTTAAAAAAGGGTGAAGTCAATGTGGCGATACATAAATTGCAACATGAAGAATCGTGATAAGTCGATTTTCCTCCATCTTTGGTAAATACACGAGTACTCGGGTGCAGAACAACATTACTAATGTAAAAGGTTATGGTTGTGGGGGAGGAGGCAGTCATACTTAAGTATGGTAGGAAGCAACAACCTAATGTACCTAACAGCCTAACCTAAATAACCTTTTGCAAGATGTGTAAAATTCTGTCATTACTGAAATGATTCTCTAACTCAAATCTTGCCCTGCTGCTACTGCACATAACCATGAGTAAATCTCAAAATGATTCACCAAATAAAACTGTGACCCGTTGAACACAAAAGGAATTAAACTGATTCATGATCTGCTAAAGAAGCAAAGTGCAAACCTCAGTCATGACCGAAATGTTTCAGTGACTTAAACGCTAACCTGTATGAAGGAGGAGCGAATCTCAATCACATGAAGTGATCCATTTATTCAAGCAAAAAGAAGGAATTCGATTCACAATCAAAACAATTTGTCTTCACGAGATCCACGAGCTTTTTACAAATTTGTTAAAGCCAGAGTCAGTCTTTGTTCGCGAGCATGACCACAGGATAACGATTAACACTGTCTAGTAGCGCTCTGTTCATGTCGAGTCTTTCAGCATTAGCATCTCTTCATACAGATTCTTTCCTGAAGCAGAGATGATGTAAGAAAATGTACAAGGGAGACTTCAGCATCTAACTACACTGTACTTAGGGAGGTATTAAAGCTGGAGACTGACGCGCGGTGAATACCGATGCTGCTGATCTCAGGCTCTCCTGCTCGCTGTAATTCAGTTCAGTCGCTCTCTATTAGAGTGGAGATTGAGAAGCCTTGTCCTGCTTCACACCGCCTCAGCCTCCATTACTGCTTTCTCCTTCGCCTTATTCATACAAATCACCTCCCCGCTTTAATTCAGCACCGAGCCTCGTTTCTCACTGCACTGCCTTTAGTTTAAGATGATGTCCCTGGGATTAAGTGGCTGCAAGTTTTCGTCTCCCTGTTTGCTTTATAGAGAGAATGTTCCGCATTGTGATCTTTATTGAAACCCATTTAAACTCGAGCCTTAAACTTCTTGCCAGGGCATGCGCTCATATTTCTGGTGATATACTGTACATCGATCAGCCGTAACATTAAACCCACTGACAGGTGAAGTGAATAACAGTGATTATCTTGTTACAGTGGCACCTGTCACAGGGTGTGATATATTAGACAGCAAGTGAACACACAGTTTTCAAAGTTGATGAGTTAGAAGCAGGAAAAATGAGCAAGTGTAAGGATCAGAGTGACCTTGACAAGGATCAAATTGTGATGTCTAGGCGACAGAGCCAGAGCGTCTCCAAAACTTCAGGTCTTGTGAGGTGTTCCTGGTCTGCAGTGGTCAGGATCTACCAAAAGTGCAAAAGGAGAACCGGTGAACTGGCAACAGGGTCATACAGTAGGTACCCAAGGCTCATTGATGCATGTGAGGGGTGAAGTAGAGTCATACGGTTTAATCACACAAAAGATATTTTTGCATTTACGGCACTTGGCAGACGCCCTTAGAGCGAATTTTGTTTGATTTGGTTATACATCTGAGGGTTAGAGGCCATGCTCAAGGGCCCAACAGTGGCAACTTGGCAGTGCTAGGGTCTGAACCTGGGAACTTACAATCAATAGTCCAACACCTTAACCCTTGACCTACAAAAGAACTACTTAGACCAAACTACTGAAAAAGTGAATGCTGGCTTTAATAAAGGAGTTAGAATTCACACTGCATCACAGTTTGTTGTGTATGGACCTGCGTAGCTGCAGAGCGGTCAGGGTGCCCATGCTGACCCCCAGGTGTCCTCCACCAAAAGCTCCTATAATGGTAGAGATCAGAGCATCAAAACTGGACTACAGAGCAATAGAAGCAGGTGGCCTGGCCTTATGAATCATGTTTTCTTACACAGCATATGGGCGGCCAGGTGTGTGTGGTGTGTGTGACTTACCTGGGGATCCATTATGGGAAGAAGGCGAGCGGGCGGAGACAGTGAGATGCTCTGGGTGATGTTTTGCTGGGAAACCTTGTGTCCTGCGCTTCATGTGGATGTTACTCTGATACGAACCACCTACATAAACACTATTACAGACCGAGTTACACCCCTTAAGTGCCATGATACACTGCACATGTTGTTCAGGAACGGTTTTAGGAACATGACAAAGAGCTCACGGTTTTACCATTTTATTTATCATCAAGCATGTCTACTAGATATCTCAGGATACAATATGACCTGATATTCAGACGAGTTCACCTGATGGAGTTTACTTGTTTTTTTTGGTCTCCTGATATGATATCAAGTGAGCTTGTTTTTGTATCATATCGTGGTCAGGTTTTCTTTACATCATCAGAGAAAGAGCACATGAACACAATCACTGACTTTATTTGATTAAATTGATCTTGGCTTCATTCAGGTCTAAACCTGGTACCCAGTCTCAGACGTTTCTGCTTGGGAAATATCTGGCAACCATTGGAGGTATTAATTACCCCTAGAGCACTCACTGTACATGTACAGCATGTAACAGTGAGTGGACTGGATTTAACGCAGACGTCTAAAAACATTTTTATGGTGTGCTAGCAGCATCGACAACAATGACTTGTAAACCTTAGAAATGTATTTGTTTGTTTGTCTGTAAAAAGATTGTTTATCAAACTGGCAAAAAATGTAACAAAAACATGCAGGGAATCAAATAACACTCATTATTCGAATGAAAGAGACTTGAGCGCCGTCAGGGAATTTATTTAAATGTGCCGCTTCTTTCATTTGTAGCTCTGAAAATAAAGAAAGGCATCAGTAAAAAGTGTTATCACACAATAACCCGAAGCATAAAGAGATGAAGCGGCCCAGGCGCAGCCTGCAAGCTGGAGTAAATCCTCCTTAAACTGCGTCTCGTGTGACTCCGGCACTGGTTTTAATTTCATATCCTGTGCCGTGTCAGGTTCTGCTTTCAGGCATCAGAATCGGAGACCCGCTGCACGGCCCAGCTTCGGGTCTTCTCATCGTAAACGTCTCGAAGCTAGGAGGTTTGATTACAACGACACAAATTTCACAAAGAAATCGCTCTCGCTCGGGTGCAATTTACCTCAGTGTTAATGTTCGCTTTTTTAACAAGAAACAAAACGGGACGTGTTTTCATAGTAATGCGTTTTTATTAAAGTCTAAAAATCTAATGCATCAGATTTGACCTTTAAATTCTAGTTAAAAACTGTCTCCGCAAAGTTAATCTATCCATCCATCCGTCTATCTATCTTGGAGGTAGGCGTTTAGAAGCTACAGAAAGCCAGGCTTTGTAGTTATTATGTGTAGCACAATATAATTATTATATAATTATATTATTCTATTTCAAGTTGAACTTTTTACTTATAGAAAGTTCTTGCAATTCATGTAAATTATTGTAAATTATCTAAATGTAAATAAGTATCTTCCATTTTTATTAACTTAAAACTTTTCAAGTTCACTTTTGACAGCTTTGAATAATGTCCCCTGTGGAGCCCTGGGTGGAGGAGTCCTGCGGTTAGCGGGGCCGTTAACCGTGAACCGGATTTCTCTCTCTCACACACACACACACACACACCTTTTATTACATCTCATGACTTCTAAACCATGTTTGGTTTAAATTCATCTTGTTTAATGAGACACTGGAAGACAAAAAAAAGTTTGTTTTTGATGTTCAGGTCAGTTTGTCATGATTAAAATAATAATCTGTACAGTATGTAAGATAAATAATGATTAAAATAATAATCTGTACAGTATGTAAGATAAATAATGATTAAAATAATAAGCTGTACAGTATAAAATGTAAAGCCACAGCTTGGATCAATAGGATAGAACATTTGTAAGTAGTGCACACTACAGGAGTGTTAAGGGCACACTGAGAGTCAGGATGTGAAGCGATGAGAAGCAGATGCATGGAGAGACACAGAGAGAGACAGAGAGAAAGAGAGAGAGAGAGAGAGACCTTCAATCTCTGCTCCTCATCACCAATTTAATGGTGTCAACATACGAGAAAGGGTCTGGAGTCTCGTATCAGAGCTGAATCACTGCCCTGTCACCTTCAGCCATGTGCGGTAATTGCAGACACTCTGTGGGTTCTTTCTACAAAAAAAAGGAAGAGGAGGGAAAGAGAGAAAGAAACCACGGCTCAGTTTCAATCCACTTGACCTGGCAGGTCAGAGGAAATAAATGACTTTCTCCTGACCGAGGCCGTCTCCGCCTCATCGGCTGCGAGATCCTTCAGCCAAGGACACGAAAACTAGCGCAGTTACACTGAGAATAAAAAGAAAAATGTTTAAGCCTTAGCACAGTTAAGTCAAATGATCTGTCAGATTATAGCAGCGAAAACGATCACGTGCATCCAGCCGCGTGTAGAGCAAGAGATTTCTGAAGCCTACAACAGACTGTGTGTGTGTGTGTGTGTGTGTGTGTGTGTGTGTGTGTGTGTGTGTGTGTGTTTAATGAAAATGTATTTCTTATGATCTGTTTATTGTACAGCTCATAAAGAAAACACACACGGTTTCCTTAAAGAGAGTAATAAGGAGAAGTTCCTGTACATTAGCATGTTGTGTTTATGATTCTAAATCGTTGATGCTGTTGTTCTATAACAGACTGGATCCAGTAAGGGCTGGTGTGTGTGTGTGTGTGTGTGTGTGTGTGTGTGTGCAGGTTCTCAGTCTAACCCAGCAGAGGCCATACCTGATAGTTTGCTGAAAGCCAAGAATTGTAGCTGAATCCAGTTCAACATTCATTATTATATATATTATATATTATTTATTAAGTTGAAATTCATTTCCTAAATAAGCTTTTCTGTTCTTCTATTGTTTATTGTTTCCAGTTTAGTTTCTGTTGTGCATGCTGTGATAAAGATGCTCTGATCACAAGATGCTGACTTTCTCAGTTTCTTTTTTTTTGTTGATATAGTATATATATCATAGTATATCCTATCCTAGCTGTAGTAATGTAAAGTAGTTATACTGTATAAAGCTGTAAAGTCTCCACAACAGAGACATTTTTGTTGCTTTTTTATGTTTCCTAAACCCACTGATAACAACAAAGGAGCAACCTCATCATCATCATCATCATCCTCATCATCGTCTCTATCGGCTTGTAAGGTATGGATGACCAAATTTGAACAAATGCAAAGTAACATTAGCATATAAACTAACTATTACTTTAAAGCATTTTACCTAAGCTGAACAAGCTAGCCTGTTAGGTTAAGCCTTTATTCGTCACATATACATTACTGCACAGTGAAATTCTTTTTTCACATATCCCAGTGTAACTGAGGTCAGAGAGCAGGGTCAGCCATGATACAACTCTGGAGCAGATAGTGTAGGGTCAAGGGCCTCACTCAAGGTCCCAACAGGGGCAACCTGGTGGTAACTCAGTGCCTTAACCCTCTGAGCTACCACTGCTGTTTAAAGCATGGGCTCGTCAGGGATTTAAACCCAGGACCTCTTGTACCCAAAGTGAGAATTATATCCCTAGACCAACGAGCCGCAGTAACTGTAGTAACTGAGGTAGGTAGGCATGTTCTAGCCAGCAGCCAGTCTACATTTGTTCTGCCTGTTTGCCCATTTATGGACAGACATTATGAAAACTAATAAAGTGGTCGTGTCTCTGGAGCAGTATGTGCAGCTGATCTGCTAACAGTTAATATGAAGTCTGTTAATAATCTATAAATCAAACAGGGAGTTTTCATGCTTTTGTTCATTAAAATATTAGAACAAAATCTATTATACATTTTAAAGCAAAATAAACAGGATTGTGCAGTAAATCAGGTGCTGTAAGGAAACATTCTGACATCCTGAACAGCTTCAAAGTTCTCCATCATCATCATCATCATCATCATCATCACATTGCTTCCTTCGACACGTTTTTGAGAACGTTTTGTCGCAGATGCCGAACCTGACGTAACGCTCTGCCTGGAAGTGCTTCAGTAGAGAACTTAGTGTTCATTAACTCTGCCTTGTTTTAGCTGCCTGTACAGACCAGACGGACTTTTTTTTGTTCATCACACTCACACAGGCGGGTTCGAGCCAGAGCCGGCGGCCAATAACACACACTTTAGAGGCATTCGTGAAAATCATTAAGTTTTATTACAACAGTTCGTATCGCCTGAAAAAGCGAGCAAGCCATCTGTCTGGTGCGAGCCGGGGCATGTTCAGCAAAAAGTAGACAATGAAGGAGACTCGTTACACAAACTCTTATTCCTCACGTGCAGGTCAGCACATTCGCATCTATCTATCTATCTATCTATCTATCTATCTATCTATCTATCTATTAGTTGTGTAAACTTTAGGTATTTAAAAAAGGCGTAGTATTAATTATTTGTTTCTTTCCTTCTTGTTTAATTTTTTGTTTTAATATACAGCAGGAATACTGCAATAAGTGTGGTGTTTAGTTATTTGTTTATTTCTGGTTTATTAGCTGTTTGCATGCAATCAAAAGGGCTGAAATTTTAAAATCAGTGCGTTTGTTTAACACTGTTTAATAGTATGTGAAAATTTTTATTAAAATGTTATTGGTTAGTTTGATACATTTTGTATTTATGTATTTATTTATTTAAGCTATACTTATAATAAACCATCAGTGATCTATTGGTACATCAGTAAATTTGTTTATTTGTTTGTTGCTTTATTTATTTATACAATGAAGTTGAAAATATCCTACATCAGTGTGAAAGTCAACGTCCTGCTACAAGCTGATTGTGTAAAGGCGTTTAATGGCACACACTGCACCACGCTGATTTTTCTGTAAGGTGTATGTGTGTGTGTGTATATACTGTGTATATATATATATATATATAACAGAAAGAGAGCGATACAATAAACACATTGGAATAAATTCATTGATTTCCATCTTGTCACTAAGTGAACACAAACCTGTGTAAAAAAAATAATAAAATTTGGCTGACTCAGGATGTTTACAAAAAAAAAGTAAACTTTTGATAGAAATGACATCAGTGTAAACAAACAGGAAGTGCTACTGAACAAGTCTGTAAATCCCAAAACAAGTTATTTAGCTGAACAAAAATCAAACGCCTCGTGTCACTGGACACACGCTAACATTCCCCTCATGGATGTTATGTTTTGTGATGGTGTTGCTGTAGATGTTGGTATTAGCGACAGCCTGCCTCGCCACGTTCACGTTTGGATTTTTCATCTCCTCGCCCACTCTGCTCTTTCTTGACCTCATTTTTTTTTATTCTAGACTCAATTAGCCTCGGGAAACCATTCACAAGCGATTTTTGTTATTGTTGCTGTTGTTGTTTAAGTCCTTCTCGACACACACACACACACACACACACACACACACACACACACACACACACACACACATGAAAAAGCTGCGTTTGGTCTGTACACTGTGAGACGCTAATGTGATTTACGACTGCTGTCTGAAATGACAAGACGGCAAACTAAATGAACAGATAGCCTCAGGGAAAAAACGATAAAATAAAATAAAAAAATAAAGTAAATTATATTAAATAAAATTGCTTCCCTCAACATTTTGAATTCAGCTAGTTTCAAATTAAAATTAAATTAAATTATGGAGACTTAAAAAAAAAATTTTAAGTATAAGGCTACCTCTGCAAGATGTATAAGTAAACAAGGAAACGAACATGATAATATACAGACTCATAAATCCGTCAGCAACATTAGCATGCATCCATCGGGAGCGCTCGCTAAACCCATCAGTCCCTGTCACTGTTCATTACCGCAGCGTCTGCACTTATTTCCATGCTACACATTCTGCTTTTTTAATCATTACCATAACGCTGTTTACTTATTTCATCATTTTTCTTTATATGTTTTTTTTTTTTATCACTTTCCTTACTTTAACTTATACTTACTTATAGAACATACTTACTTTTGTACTTTGGAATAAATCACATTTGTTATACGTGTTTACTAAAACAGGAAACATATTTATATTATTTTATAATAAAGAAGGTTGGAAAGTAACTCAAGGAAAGAGCAAGCTGAACACGAAAAGAAGAAAGAAGGAGGAAAAGAGCTCTGGAGGAACAATGACACAGCAGGGAGCTTCTAGTCCTTACACTGGGATATCACTATTCTAGTCATCATGCTGTCAATTAATGAAAAGGGAGGAGGACACTACAAGAAGGAGATGGTGAGCCTTAGGATACCAGCCGAATGTGTTTTGTCTTCGGGCTTGTAGGAGAAGTAGAGTAGAAGGTGGGCCTCAAGAGGCCAGATGGCCTTTATAGTCAAGAGGATAGTGGGCCTAGTTTGAAGAAAAAGAACTGAGGTTAGACTGGCAGGATTGAACCATTTTAGCCAGAATGGGAGAATATGGAAATGATGGTGCTCAGGTTAAGGGACAAGAGAGAGGATGGGCCTCAGATTCGCAGGATTGCCACAGGATGGTGGGGAGATGAAGATGATAGAAGATGATGCTGGTGTCAAAATACAATACAAGGAGAAGGTGATGGTGGAGCAGGGGTAGTCCCACCAGTGGTTAGGGTGTTGGCCTACTGATCAAAATGTCCAGTTTCAAACCCCAGCACCACGAAGTTGGCACTGTTAAGATTTTGAGCAAGGCCTTTATCCGTCAACTGCTCAGATGTGTACAGTAAGTCGCTCTGGATAAGGGTGTAAATGTAAATGGTGGTCCTCATGAGAAGATGCTGGCTGCAGATAAAGCTAATGGACCTCAGGATGTCAGGAGAACAAGACAGTGGGACTTTGATGTTATAAACCACGAGATGGTTAGGGTGGTGGATGAGGTGGCCTCAGGAAGGTAGACAAATGGTGCAATACAGCATTTAAGGAAAAGGAGATGATTAGGTGCAAAGAGAGGCAACTATGCAACAGATCCTCAGGTTAATGGTTGTATGAGATGGTGGGCCTGTCCAAATTTGGCAGGGAGGACTCAGGACGACAGAGGTTTTAAATCCAAAATAGTATGGGATAACCTTATACGTCTTCAGAACGCCATAGAATTAATTTGTAAGCTCCTGGATGGCTGTTGAATGAGATGATTAATCTTAGAACGGCAGGTTAATAAGATGGCCAGTCTCAGGATGGCAGGAGGAAGAATTTGTGGTCGTCCCCAGATGTTGGGCAAAAGCTTATGGGTATGAGAATAGCATGTAGGAAGAGGTGTTAAAGTTGTGAGGGAGGAACGTCTGACCCCACGGGCCTCAGGGATTGAGGGAGGACCATAAACGATGATGTGCTTGTAAGACCCAGTATGTCAGATCTGAGGAAGATCTTAAGTATCTCAATGGGAAATATTTATAGGCTTGAGAATATCAACGAGCAGATTATGGGTATCAGGATGGAAAAGGAGATGGAATATGGAAGAGGAGATGGTGAGCCTGGAAGAATTGTAGAAGGTGGAGTCTCTGGCTGGATTAGAATTTGTGTACCTTAGAATGGTGAAAGCACAAGCTTGTGATCTTCAGAATGTTTTTTTTGGGGGGGAATTTATTAAAGGTTTGATACATGTCACCTTGTTTTTTGCCCTAATTTATTTAAAGTTTTTGTTTTAGTCCAAATAGCACTGCATTTGAAATGTCTTAAATGGGTTACATGAAGTTATTAATTACTATAATTATTGTACTTTTCAGATTTTCATTGAGGCTGGACACAATGTCCTCTCGGGTCAGGTCTTTTGCCTGCAGTGTTATTTGCATAATGGAGTTATGGGAAGTGCGCGCCGTCTTTAGTGGGCCATTAGGCAGGACTTTGCTGGATCATAATTAAAGGCGTCTGCCCTTAACCTTCATTAACATGCAAATGGAAATCTTGCTCACCAAGAAATATAACACACGTTAGAGGCAAAAATGCCAAAGCTATTAACACACACCTTTTTACTACAGCATGTGTCATACACTTGATCGTTTAAAAACATCAAATAAACACTGGAGCACAATGCTCTTCACTTCACTCCATGGTTAAACACAACTACTATTTCTTAATGAAAAAGAGTTTGTTGGGATTCTGTCATTTAAATAGTAAGTTAAGAAAGGGAACTATGGGAAGAAGAAATAAAGTTTTAGTGCGTTCAAACATGAACGATTATGTCACTGATGTACGGCAAGTAGATTAAATGATTTATTTATTTATTTATTTATTTTTTCAGCATGGATGTTCAAAGTAAATGAACAAGTCTATCTAACATTGACACCAGAACATACAGAGGAGAAGGAGAGAAGAGTCTCAGGCAGGAGATGAAAACGTCGGGCCTCATAGACTAAGATCAGACGTTAGAAATCTTAAGAAGGTACATAAGTCATGAGAGCTGCTCTTGGACACAGACCAAAAAGCCAAGTGTGTATTTGGAGTCTTCCACTGGAACACACACACTTGACCTTGGCAGCGTGAACAATGCAGTGAAAAGATTTACACACTCCAAATGTATTTTCGAGACAAGCAATTAAACTTAAAATGTAGCTATAATTTTGGATGGAGCTTTTAAAATCCTTTTTATGGTTTCCCTCTGAACAGGCTGCAGAAAGTCGGAAGCACACTCGAGAAGAAGTTCAGAAAAGTTGCTTTGATTGAGGCGTGCCAAAACATTCAGAGAGATGTTCTTCAAAATGTACCTTCAATTTATTTGATTAGAAAGGAATAAATGATTTCACCTTGTACAGCATTAGCGATTAATTGTGCCGATCACAGCGCTGGTGGAGTCTTGATTCTGAAGGTGCAGAATTCATTTCTATAACAACGACTTGGTTTTAGAGTGACGGGAAACAGCAGGCGCTCCATGAGAACAGATTAGAAAGAGCCGATATGCTAAACTGTGTGTGAAAATGGATGAAGAAGGTAATAAGGATATTAATTCACAGCAGTTTGATTTGTTATTATACCCTGATTATATCAGACACTGGATTTGGTAGTGTTTGCTAGCGTTAGCATTAGCTCATTCAGTGCTTTTGTTGCAGATGAGACGATACTCTGTGCTTTAGCTTCATAAAATGATGTGCAGGTAACTTTAACTAATACTGACATTTCACACTTTTTAATTAATAGCTAATTAACTGGTCTGGGGTCCAATCTCAAATAGCGTTAAATGGAAAGCAAGTGTACTATGTAGGGTGTATAATCCCTTGTTCCTCATACCAAGTAGTGCCTTTGATCAGGGGTTAGAGAGGGATTAGGGATTCAGCCTTGTGTTAGACGCTAGTTAGCTTTGTAGCTAAGCGTTAGCCGTGAACAGAACGACACGGACGGTTCAGAGGCGATTCAGAAGGACTTAGAAGTGATGAGTGCAGAGACGGCGTGTTGTTTAAGACGACATAACGTTATCAGATGTGTGTTCTTACTGAAAGTGCTTCTGTGACTGGGTGTGAATGTGGGTTTTGTCAGACAGCTTCTCTCTCCTCAGTACTGCGGACCGTACAGACCTACTCTCACCCACGCTGAGACACACAGTTAGTGTCATTAACACTAATGTTAGTTACAACACCTGGGACACTGAGTGATACATATAGTTAAACATCTCAGTGCTATTACCGTCTATTATTATCACCATTGGTGGAATCGCTCTCGTCCAATCAGATTACTCGATCGGAGCAAACTGTTGTATAATATGTAATAAAAAAAAATGCTTTAAAATTATATTTAGTGCAACTTTTCCAAATGTAACCCGAGTAACGTATTACTGGGGGTACTGTTAATTTAATACATGCATTAAAGTATAAAACTACTTATTGTAATACTCTATACTAGTAATACTAGTAATATAATGTCCAAATATGCATCTTCAGCATCGGGTACTGTTGCACACCTACAGCAGCATTTCATTTTACCAACTATGTATGTACATCTTCAACACAGAAGCTTGCACCAAATATTAGGCGTAAGAGCAAAATATTGCTAACTGAGTAAAATACACAATCTAAACTATATTCCTTTCTTACCTTGAACTGATCGACTCGCTCCAGCTTCTCGAGGTCAGGGACGAGTCGAGTTCCGTCCTCCAGCGTGCGCAAAAACTCCACCTGAAACTCCAACATCTCCGGGAGGTTTCCAAACAACACATCCAGCTTAAACACACACACACACACACACACACACACACACACACACACACTAGTCAAGCATTCAACACAATAATCAGTTTAGTTATCTGTTGTATCTTGAATCCTTTTTAAAACATTGTAACTTCACTTTAACAATGCTAACATGCTAAAAACAAACATGTTTTGCTTCAACAATACGCCTCAGGGTCTGACGAGAAAGTGAAGGTACATGATACCACAACAATTAAAGAAAAATCATTGTTACTTCAGTGGACGAAGTATAAATAAAATCTCTAAATAAAAAATAAGACAGACATCGCTAATCTGTATAACTAGCAACAAAAATGTACAACCTGTAAGAGTAATATATTGCAAAATCTAATTTTATTAACACAGTTCAGTTTAAAAGAACTCATTACTTGCTTTTGCTAATCTGTCACTTATGCTAAAGCGTCTGTCTGAATTTCTTTTAAACACTTCACTTATTTTGAAACAAAACCAACTAAACAATGACATATTAGTGAAAATATTACTAGCAAAATCATTAAAATATGTATTCGCACTGTAGCTTATTAGATAACTGAGCTAAGCTAACTCCCTAGCTAACATTCCTTAATACAGCAAACAGATTAGCAAAAGAAAAACAGCAAGGATTAGCAGTCCTAACTGAAAGTATTTAATCCATATTAGGGGTGAAAGTTATTCTCATTTATTTGTCCCCTTTGTGAGTAATCTGTACTGATGAAGTCAATAGCAAAAATATACCAAAAATAATAACAAATAAATAAAACTATGCTAGTTAGCAGAGTTAATTATAGCTCAACCCTCGTTATTTCTACATCCATAAGTCATAATATTAAGAACATGAGACAAAATGATGAATGATTTCTTGGGGAGAGAAAACTAGATCCTGAGAATGTGTGTGTGTGTGTGTGTGCGCAAAAAGACACATCTGTATTTTACTGGCAGTGCTCCACATAGTGCTCAACATAGCACTTCACTTGCCCACACACACACACACACACACACACACACACATTTCCTTTTCCCCTACTGTATACCACCCACTGCAGTTTTACCTCATCCTGGGTGAGGAAGCTTTCCTTCTGTAGTGG
>JAOVVB010000050.1:6750039-6755039 GCA_028570985.1 Heterobranchus longifilis
AATATCTCCCAATAAGACAATTCAAGTCCTGAAAACACACACACACACACACACACACACACACACATATCTGCCATCAGATTTTCTTACCGCATGTATTTAATTACTTAAGAAAATTAAATAATAATAAAAAGTTTTAATAATAAGTTTTTCAACTTGCAGTTAACTGAAACTCTAACAGTCAGGAACTTTCTCAACAGTTTTTGCCCTCATGTGATCACATAACAGTTCCCAATCTTCTCAGAAATATACAGTACGCCCTCTTTTGCATGCATAAGTAAGCTCAGATGCCTATGATTGACGCGTGTGATTGTGATTGACAGGGGAGAGACAGTATGCCCCTTCCACCCCAAAAGCATTTCTATTTTTGCAATCTTGACTTACAGTGCCAAGTTCATAGCAACCTCTCAAGAATAACATGAATGCTTTTCTGAACAAACACTGCCAGGGCAAAAAAAAAAAAAAGACTGATATTTCATTCCCTCACCTCTGATTACAGCGCACAATGTCAGCTGATTTCATTTTTTGCCACATAACGTTGCTGAGCCTAGACCTGACCTGAGACCTGAACACTGCCTCTGTACAGTGGACACTATGCATGATGGGTAAATCGCTTCATGCGCTTCCCTTACACACCCATCGCTCTGGAGTAGAGTCAATCTGGACTCATCAGGTCAAATGACCTTTTTCTATCACTCCAAAGTCCAATTTTTATGCTACCTAGCAAACTGAAGACTTTTTTCTGACGGGCTTCACTTATAAGTGGTTTTCTTATGGACACACAGCTGTTTAGTCCCAATCCTGTGAGTTCTCATCACACTGTGATTATACGGAAATAGTCTTGCTTTCACTATTAAACATAGCTCTGATTTCTACTGTCCAAATATTTTTACGATGCAACTTCAGGCATTTAAATGATTTATTGATGTTTTTTTTTTTTATGAAGTTAGCAATGTTTTGGACAGATCTTAACCCAATTATTGTCATTTAAAATCTCCTTAGTTGTTATCATTGCTTGGTGCAGATAAATAAATTGACCCTTCTGAAATTTTTACTATAAAATTATCTACGGCTACTGATAACAGAAAACACACAGACCTTAACGTAGGTGCGCTCGGTTTCCACTAGCTCACAGATGACCTTTCGCAGTTTATCGGCATCCGAGAGCTGTCGAGGAAGTGAGGAAGAGGACGAAGAAGAAGCAGCTTCCGATGAAGGGTTCATCTCATGAAGACTCCGGCAAAAGGCAGCGACCTGCTCTGTGCTCTGGAGAGAGAGAGAGACAGATAGATAAGAGTGGGAGAGAGACAGAGAGAAAGAATGGGAAAAAGAAGAGAGACACAGAGAGACAAATAGAGAGAGAGAGAGAGTGGGAAAGAGAGGGACACTGATTAGGAGTAGGATCCACTGCAGGTTACATGTCTCTCTTTCTATTTAAGGTCTAAGTTACCATGCAAAAGCTAGAGAGAGAGGAAGAGAGAGAGGAAGAGAGAGGAAGAGAGAGAGAGAGTGAGAGGGAGAGGTGGGAATAGGAGCTAAAAAATCGTTTGAACTGATTTGAGCTATTTTGAGGCAAAGGCTTTCTCAGAGTCCTTCTTCTCGCCTTCCTTTTTTCTTCATTAACTTCAGTACTGTCTCTTCATCTCAATTTATATATCGGGGACTAATGTTCAGTATAAATCTTTTTGTGCCTGTTTTCAAAACCAATTAGGCTGCGCTGCTGAATGTTCTTGCCTGTTGTTTATGAAACTAGACCTTGAGACTAAATGGACATTTGTTTTGTTTAATGCGCCATGCAAGACATGCTTTCCTCTCCACTGAACACCTGCATCCGTGAGGAATCACACAATAAGATTCACTTTGTAGTCATTTCTGGATATTTCAGTCGGTCTCCAGTACAAACCAAAACGTGGAAAGAAAACATTTTCAGACTTTTCTTTCATTTTCCATTTTTGTACTGGTTAGGGTTCAAACAAGCCAAAGTAGATTTCCCCTCATATTATGATTAAGCACAGGGAAATAATTTTTTCCACATATCCCAGTTAGCAATCTGGAGTCAGAGTGCAGGTCAGAAAGGATACAGATACTGTACAGTTAAAAGCTTTGATTAAGGGCTCATGAGTGGCAGCTCGGAAGTGCTGGGACTTGAACCCCTGACCTTCTGATCAGTAACTCAGAGCCTTAACCGTTCTTAACCGCCCTCACTGCACCAAGTGGTGATATAATCCCCGTTCCTGCTGACTGCTGATTTCTCGGCTCTCCTGGAGGGACGTGGCCCTGGAGCAACTCATTTGTGTTTGGAGAAGAAGTGAAACAAAGAGATCTGAAAATGTAATTATCTGAAGGTTATTTCAGCGGGAGCATTAACCCCCCCCCCCACACACACACACACACCTTGGGGGAACTCTGAGACCGGTAGTGAAGAACTTGTTAAAGAAATAGTAAAATGTAGGACCTTTAATGTGAAAGACTTTAACGAGAAAGAGGAACTGATGCAGGAACAAACATTTAAAACTGCTAACTCTCATATCTCGTTTCACCAGCATTTCACACAAACGACACTACCATGTTAATCTCTCTGTTATTGAACTACAGTAGCATGTCCTCTTTGTTCCTGAGCTTTCTGACCACCACTTCACACTAGCAGAGACTCATTACTGTGTCCCAGGTGTTTAAATGTTCGAATGCAACCATAATAAAATCAATGTTGATGTCAGATGCATTGTGAGCGCATTTTGGCAGTACGATTGTCCTCTTCTCTCTCTCTCTCTCTCTCTCTCTATCCATCTGTCCATCTTTATTTCTGTTTTCTCTCCTACTGACAGTTTTACTTTACTCCAAACTAAAACACGAGCATGAGCACCTGTCCTTCGGAGTGGTTGCCATGGGGACAAATTTACGCCGACGGACTGATGAAGAGCAGAACTGTATGCACGTACACGCACTCTCTCTTTCTTACACACACACACACACACACACACACACACACACACACACGCTGTGATTGCCAGTTACTGGGGACTGAATGTTCTGAGCACAAGTGACAGCAAATGTCAACTTCACACCAAACTTCTCTCTACTTCCCTCTCCTCTTTCCTCTCTTTCTTATTTTATCCCCTATGCATTCTCTATATTTATTTCTTTTCTGTCTCCCTGGCTCCCTTTTTTCCTCAGGAAGTGGCAGCTACAAATAATTTGTAAAACCGTATGTGTAAAAGTTCTACAGGTTCTGTAGAAAGCAGGAGCAAATGAAATACAAAAAACAAAGTAATATAGGACAATCTCAACTAACTACAGTACACTGAAATTTTGCCATTTACGCCACTCAAGCATTTTAGAGTCCGCACATTTAACACATTCTTACATCACGGCAAGTATAAAGGATGATGTTCATTTTTGCCATATTGGATTTTCAGCATTGGTCGTCCCAATCGCTTCTGGTCTTCCTCAGGCTGAAAGGAGTTGGGTCACCAAGTGCTCAGTAATTTAATTGCTGCATGTAGCTTCTATTATTATTATTATTATTATTATTATTATTATTAAGATAATCATCAAGTTGAAGAAAGAAGTGTTAATCTAGTATTGTTTTGGGGGTGTTACTATTTTAGTTGGGTGCAAGTCTTCCTTTCCTTTCCTTTTCCCCTTTTTCTGCTAATCTGTAGCCTGCTGATGGGAATGCAACCCTGTTCCCTTCCCAGTTAAAGGATCGAATTAATCCTAAAAAGTAGCATCAGCAGTAAGATCAAGTTATGGTTTGGATCTTAGACTTAGACTTAGATTTAGACTCAGGTTTAGAGGTAAATTTGAGAGCTTAGAGATAGGGGTTCCAATTAAGGGTTTAGAGTTAATGGTTCCAATTAAGGTTGGCATCTAGTGTTAGAGGGTCCAGTTTAAGTTTGAGATCTAGATTATAGTTAAACGTGGGATGAGGTGAGGTTCCCAGTTACGGTTGGAATGTCACTATTTTGTTTGGGCGCAAGCTGTTGTTTCTGTTTTTTTAGTCAAAAAAAAAAAATTAACGAAAAAACAGAATCTGTAGCCTGCTGATGTGAATGCAACACTATTCCCTTCCTGAATTGGTATTAAAAAAATCGCATCAGTAGTAAGAGCATTTCAGGTTAAGATTTGAGTTTGGAGTGTAAGTTTATAGTTAAGTTTAGGGATTCCAGTTAAGGGTGGTCTAGAGTTAAGGGTTCTAGTTCAAGTCAGGGGCTAGAGTTAAGGATTCAGTTAAGTTTCAGGGTTGGGATCCAGAGTTAATTGACCCAGTTAAGCATGGGGTCTGGAAGTAATTGTTTTAGATAAGCTTGGTCTCTAGAGTTACAGTATTTTGGGATAAGTTCTACAGTTTATGTTGGGTTCTGGATTTAATGGCTCCTTTTAAGGTAAGGAGTTTCAGGAGTCTAGGGTTAAGAGTGCCAATTAAGGTCTGGGTCTGGGGTTAGGCTTTACACATACAGTTCGAGTGTACACTCACCATTCACTTTATTACAGTAGGTACACCTTGCTAGTACTGGATTGGAACCCCTTTTGCCTTCAAAGCTGGCTTACTTCTCAGTGGCATAGATGCAAAAAAAAAAAAGTGCTGGAAACATTCCTTATTATTCCTTGTCGGGTTGAGATCTGGTGACTGTGGAGGCCATTTGAGAACAGCAAACCTATTGTCATGTTCAAGAAACCAGTTTGACATTATTTTAGCTTTGTGACATGAAACGTTATTCTGTGATCATAAGGAGCATCAATACTCAGGTAGGCTTTAAACCATGTTCAATCAGTACTAAGGGGCCCAAAGCGTGGCAAGAAAATCTCCCCCTACGCCATTACACAACCAGCACCATCCTGAACCTTTGATACAAGGAAGGATAGATCCATGCTTTCATGTTGTTTATGCTAAATGCTGACCTGACCATCTGAATGTCGCAGCAGACAACGAGTGGACTCATTAGATCACGCAATGTTTGTCCTTTTCTTAGGTGACAGGAGTGGCAACCGGAGCTGTC
>JAOVVB010000050.1:6760039-6765039 GCA_028570985.1 Heterobranchus longifilis
TAATAATAATACCCTGCTGATAAGTAGTAGAGCATTTTTTTAGCTTTCTTATTCAATATTGCAACCCGCATTCACTGATAATAATGTTTTCAGAGCTACATGGCTCAAATGTGTGCCCTGTCATTTTGTGTGTGTGTGTGTGTGTGTCAGTGAGCACTCAGTAAATAGATTCATCTCATCGAGTACCAATCAATCCCTTAGTATAAAAAGCCCACATCATGCAGCCGAGCCAAAAACCTTCCCTGTGTGGGAGTTACAACTGTGTGTTTGTGTGTGCAGGTGTGTGTACCCGGAGGCTAATTATGGTGTTCTACTGCAGTCTTCGCCAACCTCACTGACACAAACCCCTGCGGATAGGGGAGCTGGGGGTAGCAGTTGGCATAACAGCATGCTAAGTCAAGATACACATGCGTAGAATGAGCCGCTAATCCAACAGCTGTGCTATTAAAGTCGCGATAAGCTCTTAAAACGCGAGTGGAACTTAAGGATAAATATGATTTTTCGGAGTAATCATTAATAAATATTGCTACAGTATGCCAGTTCAACACAAACCTTGTATGGAGTGTGCATTTAAAACATTAAAAAAAAAAAAAACGAGCGCTTTTACATCGACGCAAGCTCGCGGCAAGCATTTATTTTTAGATGAAACAGTTGCTCGTTTGCACATTTGGGAAGTTAGAATTAGAATCAAAAACTCCTGAACAGCCAACAGTAGATTCTTCTACATAAAAATATAAACTTTTAATTACTAAACCTAACTAGCAATTAGTACGAAAAACTCCAATCAAAGAGAGTTCATCCTGAGTGGATTTCGAAGTAAATGAGCTAATTAGCCTGTAACACCAGACGTGCGTTCGCATACGCCTCATCACTTCACCGTGGCATTTTCACAGCACTTATCTGAAGGAACTACAGATGAGTAACTGCAAAACGGAGAAGTTTGTTCTTGGAGACACTTGAGGTGTGGATCTGAATATAGTTCCATGTAGGCAGCAGAGCAGCGAAGCCTAGAGACCTGCAAATGCCTATTCGCAGCATGTGTTTGTGTATGTGTGTGTGCTTGGAATCTATACGTGCACTGTGTACTGTATGTGTGTATCGCCTGTCTACAGCAGGTACAGCCACATATACAGTACTACTGAGGCTCTCTAAGGGATCAAAGATGTGATTGGACCACGATAATGAACTAACTGTGTTATAAATGGTTATAATGGATCATTAATTCATGCTGAGCAACAGTTTTATCCCGGCCAGTGTCGTAGTAGATCCGACGCCAATCTAGAGAAGACAAGCTGCATGATGGAAATCCAAGGCAGAAACCAAGGAAACCTTTAACATGCAAAACTCCCAGCATAGAACAGTGGGTATTAATGTTCTAGGCATACACAATTATTCCGTTCTGGAGGCGAGTTCTTAAGGTGAAATTTCTTATTATGAAACACATTTTCCCATAGCAAATAATGTAAATGCAGATAATCCGTTCCAGCCACACAAAAATAGTACCAATATTACTAATTTCCAACACTAATCGTATATTTGCATATAAAAACAATCAAAACATTTAAAAAAAGACATGTAAAATATGAAATAAATAGAAATTAAACCTCACTCAACGTTAATTTATGATTCCTCTTGGCACCGGCTGCTTTAAAAACCAAACTGAAAGCGGCTCCATTTTCTTCTTGCTACCGTCCTTGATAACATTATTGGGACCCGTGGCGATATGTCTTTAGTAAATCTTGCACAATGCAAAAATAACCAACAAAAATTATGTAAACTTGCCCAGCCTGTAAATTTGTGTTTGTATGCCGAGGTATCACTGTAACTCAAACTCAGGCTAGAACTTGAACTTCTTATTCTAACCTGCCGTATTACAAGGGACCCTGAACTTGTAATACGGCAACGACACCTCTTGATGAACCACCACGTCAGCAGGTAGTCAGATACCTTTACCTTTTCATAGTCCCTGTACTCGCTGAACAGCTCGGTGTCATCATCCAGGCTGTCTCCAGACGTCTCTGAGATGAGCCCAACTCCATCATCCAGAATTTCCTCTAGGAAGACATCAGAGTCAGTCTAGCGCTATTAACAAAAATGTAATACTCATAAAACTTCTGTCTAGAGATTAAAATGAGGAAACACTCAATCTTGTGAACTGAATGACAGAAAGAACAAAATATTAAAAAGAATGATTCACTGACAAAAAAGTACAAGATTACTGCAGAGACAAGGAGACACCCCAAAGACAAAGGTGATTTGCACTGTGCAAATAGTTCCTTCTCGTTCTCAGTGTCCCGATTCAAAATGGTTCTGAACAACAACAACAACAAAAAAAAAAAGCCCAACTGACCCTGGACCATGTCATTAACCATACCTCGTCCTTATCTAATGGTTAATAAAGCCGTTTCCCTGGTGCTTCCAATGGCTAACTCAAACACATCACGGTTCTTTTGGTTCTAACTCACTTTGCTTATGCTAACTACATGAAAGGTTCAAGTCACCTCAAGTATTTGGTTTTATAAGCCAACAAGCTCACCATGATTCTAGCAGTCGTACAAATAGCCCATTTTATTTAAGGTTTGTTCAAGTGGACCTACCAGATCTCACCGAGTTTAACACATCTAGTTCTGTTTGTTCTCAAAACAAACTTGAGCTTACAGTGGTTCTTCTAATAACACAACTCATCTGAAGTATACTTGTTATGAAAGCAATTAAGATCCCCCTATTTCTGACCTACTTACCATGCTTCTGTTGGTTCAAACCCACAGACTGAAACTAATGATTCCAATCTAACTCACCTCGTTCAGGTGATTTGATGGCAACCCTATTCACCACCGTCCTGTTCTACTTCTGGTCCTGCTGGTAGCCCAGAACTTCTTTGTCAGTGTTATACTGTAATAAGTTTTACTGAATTCGATCTCAACTAGGTTTTTTTTTTAAAGAACAAAAAAACTTACAGCACTTGTGCTGGTTCTAAGCCAAATCATCACGGTTCTTCTGGTTCTAACCCAACATTCCAATGTTGTATGGGTTCTACAAGAAAACCATCTCCCTTATGTCCTTGTACTTGTGGTTTTGATGCGAACCAGGCTCTTCCATGTTCCCCTGGTACCCATGCCAGTTCAACTGGCTTCAGTTGTCTTTTCATCATTGATTAAAGTAGTCGAATTAAACAAAGAATTTGCTAGAATCCATCTGATCTTGCCTGTTCTGATCTGACTTAACATGATTTCATTGTCAGTTAAAATCATACCTGCACTTAATCTAGATGACTATCCAACTCCAACAGTTCTGGTTGTTCTGATGGCAACAGAACCTTGCTCTTGGTAACATGAACTGGTTGTACATACAGTATAAAGGGACTGGGATTATTAGAGCAGGGCAACCATAGTCGTTTGGTTATGGTGGGTCCAATCCATCACTAGTTCTTCTAGTTTTTCACTCATTAAGGTTATCTTGATAATAACCTGGTAACATAAACCAATAAACAAGTTCTGCTAGCTCTGTCATATCTTACCATGGTCATTCTGGTTCTAACTTTCAAGTCCTTCTAGTACCCCATGCTGGATCTGCTGGATCCATCTGGAACTCATCATGGTCCTACTATTTCTAAACAACTCACCATAATTCTGTTGGCAACCAAACGTCTTTGGTTCTTTCTGTGTCCCAACTCAGCCACTTGCACTTTTTAGCCAAAACACATCCATCCACATAAGTTCTACTGATTCTGGCCTACCCTGGTTCTGGGAGAAGATGTCGGTGTAGAGTTGCTGGACAGCATCAGATCGCCTTGGGGGCAGAAAGCAATGCTGTCTTCGGTCAACCAGCGGCAGTGTGTTCACAGTGAGCGAGAGAGATGCCTGAGAGAACGCAGTCTTCATATCGGAGAACGTCAACGTGCTGGAATTCTTCCTGTTCAGCTGCAGGATCTCGTCACCGGCATTCAGACCTGCATTGTGTGTCAGGAATTTAAGTCTTTAATACACGTTTTTAAAAAGGTGTATCACTCATCAAGGTTATTATAAATAGACTGAAGATGATTTAGTTCAAATGGTAAAATTTGTCAAATGGTAAAAAGTCTCACTCGCTGTGTATTTTCGACCCAGTTCCCAAAAAAAGTATGAAATGATATCAAACACACTCAGATGGATATAAGGTCTATATTTGCCAGCCTGCTGACACTATAAAAATGCCTTCCAAAGCACGTCTTGACTAGTCTTGACACTCACTGGAAACCATATGTTCCAGAGCACATATGACACTTGATGGAGAAAAAAAAAAAAGAAAAAAAAAAAAAGAAAATGTAAAGATTGCACTTGAGTGATATAATGTTTCTTATTTTTCTTTCAAGTGGAGCATGAGTCAGCTGGCATGTCTGATCCGAGCTTGCAGAAAGCCACAAAGCCTTCAATGCGTGTGTTACGTAACGCTGCGTGGCACAGCGATAACACCCATTAACGCGAGCGAGAGAACGAGCCAGAACGAGAGAGAGCTGGGGAGAGGAGGAGGAGGAGAAGAAGAAGAAGAAGAAGACAGACGGGATAATTAAGAGGAGAAGAGATGTAATAAACCTTTGGCGAACGCTAATCCTCCTGCTTTCACGTCCGTAATGTAGAGCTGCTGCACGCTCTCGTCCTCCACCATGGAGATAGAGAAACCTGTCGGGAAACAGTAGGGAGTGAACTGAAATTCCATATCATATTTTTTTTTGTACATTTTGGAATTTGTACAGAGCGATTATTACCGTAGCCGATCATGCAGGACTCGTCCCTGTCAAACTGAATGACTTTCCTAATCTTGGAGCACAGCTCGATCTCCTTATAGAGCTGGAAATGAGAGAGGAGGGAAAAGATGCAAATAAAAAGTTCTCTCATTCTCATCGTATTTGCGATGCACTGCAGAGTTTGTGAGTATGTGACAGGAACAAGCACAGCAGGTTGCAAAGCTCTACAACTGGGCTTTTAGAAGCCGTCAGCGGAAAACAATAACGATGTACTGCA
>JAOVVB010000050.1:6770039-6773182 GCA_028570985.1 Heterobranchus longifilis
TGGATGGATAAAAACAAAAATGACAAGTCCAGGGAAAGATAGAGGTATAGTCAATGTGGCATAGAATGAGGTCACAGTGCAGGCGAGGTATCCCATGGAGGAGGTAAGGACAGAAGAATGAGGTAAAGATAAAGGATGATGCCAATTTGAGTGAAATAAGGAGAAGGTCAAGATGGTTGAAAAATTAAAGTGATGAAGAAATAAAGCTAAGGAAAAGAAGGAGGGATGAGGGTGAATAAGAATGGAGCAATAGACAAGTTTCAGATTTTTGTCTAAACCATGATATGGCCCCAATATAACAGATACTGTAGGGTTAAAGACATTGCTAAAGGCCTCCACTGTGGCAGCCTGGCAGTGCTGGTGCTTGAACCCTCAAAAGTAACCCAAAACCATAAATTAAACCAGCTTTGAACTATGAGATATCCCACATAAATGTTACATTTAAAGAAAATGCTCCATTTCCATAAGTCCAAATCAGCCACAATGTTCCCCACTATTGCCCCAGCTAGGTCTTCAGACAGAAGACACTTTCTGTACTAGAAGTTCAGTGGATTTGGGGTAATACTCTACATTATAAAGTAAAGATAAAAGAAAGTGGTAACTACTGTACAGGGAAATGAGGATAAGGTAGACGTGGACAGAAGAAAGATTAAGGTGAAGATCAAGAGATGGTCACCAGAGTATGGAAAGTGGAGACGGAGAAGCCCATGGAGAGTTTAGTGGATGAAGGGAAGGTAAAGATGCGGAAACGGAGAGATCGTTTAAGGGTGGAGTGTTGATCACCAGAGCGTGAAAGGAGGACACTGAGAAGCCGAGACGTCCCATGGAGAGTTTGGTGGAGCGTGAGGCCACTGAGAGGAGAGGCTTGGGATTGGGCAGCTCTTCTCCCTGCAGGCTGCATAAATAACACCTCAGTCGGAACAAGTCCACGTTATAGCACTCCAGATTCTGTTCCCACACAGAGATCTGACAAAGAGAGAAAAACAGGGACAGAAAGACAGATCAATGTTAGTATACGTCTCATTTTTCTGGTTTCTCGTAGATCTCCTTCATATATACCGATCAGCCATAATGTTAACACCACATTACACTGATTATCAATTATATACCAGTGAAATGGTGACAGGATCATAGGCAACCAAGGCTCATTTATACCAGTGTGGGCCAAAGGCCAACCTGTCCAGCCCAATCCCACAGAAATGGCAATTTAGAGATGGTCCAAAGCACAAGGGGAACCTACACAATACCAGGCATAATGTTTTGCGTTGTAATGTTATGGCTGATCGGTGTAGTCGCTCCTTTATTCTCTCCAACCAAGGTATCTAACAAGTAGACTATCTTTCCCTTATCTCCTGTCGTGGCAAATTTGTAGTTGACTACACCAATTTTCCAAAATAATATCAATAACTACTCAAGTACTGAAATAGCAAAAAGGTTTATTGCGACCAAAAGTAAATGGACAGCACTGGACCAGTCAAACAAAAGACAAACAAGCAAAATGCTGCAAGATTCTTCTCCTCTCTCCCCCAAGTGTACCTGGTTTATATACCTTCATCTAACACTTACATGCTGTTTGCTCCTCCTTAAGTAAAATAATTATTTAATATTCATTAGATCTAAGTTTCTTGTGTTCAGGTCAGATTGGTGTGGCCTTTCCCTCTTACGTAGTTTTCCCCTCTCATCTCATATTTATTCATATCTGGGTAGGCCTAAATGATCTTGTTTTCATTTTTTCCTTTTTTGGAGAGAGTTTTGGTTAGTTCCTGGTTCCTTAACAAGACTATTGACCACTGTCAGTGAAGACTTGGGCTGTCGTTGGAGCTCCAATTTTTCTAAATCTTCCTTATCAAGATGCATAAGTACTTTATTCTTATTATTATCACTACAGTTAATTTTATCTGGTTAGTCTTTTAACTGTCCGTTATATAAGAGATTATATGTCTATTGGTACTTTAATATATGTTCAGAATATTCATTTTGATTATACATGCTTCTAAAACTAAGTGAATATAAGTCCTTTAAGATATGTTCTGGTTATTCATTTTGATTATACATATTTCTATACCTAAGTGAATATAAGTCCTTTAAGATATGTTTTGGGTATACATTTTGATTATACCTATGTTCATAACTAAATGAATATGATTCTCCCCATATATCAACTGTCTCTGTAAAGATTAAGGATTATGTTTGTTGGTATTTATTGGTATTTATTCTTCATATGCATTTTGTTATTCTTATCCTGTGGTTTGTTTTGAGATGATCACATTCATTTAATCATTGGCATTTATGACGTTTTTTTAATTAATTTATTTATTTATATATTATTTATTTCTAGCTCACAGGCAGCGCCCTTCTCGTTCACATTCATCCACTCATCAGAGATTCCTTCTAGGAGCAGGTGTCCTTCCCTTACCCAGACCGCCACAATTTGCGTCTGATTAGATCTCTGATGGGCATAGTTCGCCACCTGGAGATTGTGATTGCTGAGATTGAGGCTCTCTCTCTATCAAGGCATCTTCCAATGCGACCCTACCATTACCATGGGTTCATGGGCGTTCCACCACCTGCCAGTATTCCTGCTTCTCCTTCATCCTCACCCTCTGTCAGCCTCAATCACACTTCACCAGTTCGTTACCATCACTCCTCTGAGGATGATTGAAAAGCAGAAGTCTCTCTCTTTTCACTCTATGTCTCAGTATTTTGCAGAGCCGCAATGGCAATTTATTTTTGTACTCTGGAACACTGCCTGCCTTGTCTAATTTTTCTAAATAATAAAGTTCCTCTATGTCTTGCACTCTGTGTGTATGGGTCAATCTTGGGTCACACCTCACCTCTAGCCTCTATGTTTTAATAATAAAGTTCCTCTATGTCTGGCACTGTGTGTGTATGGGTCATTCTTGGGTCACATCTCACCTCTATTTCTTGCACTTGTTAGCTCTGAGTAACTAGTTATATTCAACTTGCTCTGTTTTTTTTTGTTTTTTTATAAATTTAGTCCTGCTCAATTCTTTTTCCCCGATTTTCTCCCCAATCTAGTCATGTCCAATTCCTCCCCGTCACTAGGGGGGGGCTCCCACATTAAGGCTACTTACCTCCATCCAGCCAGGAGGGCCGGGGGCTGTCACGCGTTTCCTCCGAAC
>JAOVVB010000050.1:6781446-6794238 GCA_028570985.1 Heterobranchus longifilis
AGCAGTGAGGGCTCACGGAAAGGAGGGGTTTAGACAGACTGAATCTTCGAACTGCTTCACACGAGTCGTTTATGAATAATTTAGAAATGGGGTAAAATTTAATCTGTTTTTTGACCTTGCATACATGTAAACCTGTTTTAAGTGACTCATAAAGCAATATTAGCAACCTTTAAAATGGCATAATAGGGGCACTTTAAAATTAACCTTATGTTATTTTTACCCTTATGTTAAAAATTTAAGCTGTTAAGGTTCACAAGCAACAAGTTGGAAGCAAATGGTGCCATTTCTTTTGCACTAACTTATTTTGAACATATTTTGATCTTTCGGAACATAGAAAGTTGCTTTAAAGTTACAGTTGCTTTGGTTTAAGTATCTTATTGCAGTCAAACAGTGGCCTTTGGATCTGATTTTAGATGAGAATGTATGTTGCTTGTAAGTTACAAGCAAGTTTAATAAAAGTAATGTGCTTAAATAAAGCTTTAAATCAGATTTGGACCTTTGAATATTAAGTTTGAGAACCCCTGGTTCAGAGCGTTCCCCAGCTGCAGGATTGTAGAGGAACAGCAACGTTTTACAACCGCAAATCCAAGCACATAAATTGAAATTTTATTTTTAAAAAACATATGTATATCATATGCAATTCCCACATTTTGAATAATTATCAACGTAATGAAAATTTCCAAATCCAAAATTAAAATGATGTCTGACAAAGAAAGCCACACATGAGAGTTCCATGAGAATTTGCTAATTTAGGTTATCCAAGGACCACAAAAACTTCCAAATCCTCATAGCAAGAATATTATGACCCCATAAAAGTCTAAAACCTGTAAATCCCTTGATCTCAAATACAGACCCACACGAGTATTCTGCATTATTGAATAAAGACCCACACAATAAGAATTCCAGGATCCTAAAGAGATGTCTACCTGTTGTGTGGTAAGGACGTCACCAGCATATTAACCTCAGATGACTTGATCCGGAGTTAGTAACTGTGATTGTCTGGCTTGTATGGAGTCACCGTAACCTAAAAAAGAGAAGAAACCAAGGAATGTGTCAGATACAGAAACATACCCGCTAATATGCTGCATCTCAAATATTCATCTTGTGTGAATTTTGTCTATATATATATATATATAATTATCATGTGCCATGATAAGACACGCCGTCGTGTGTGTGTGTGTGTGTGTGTGTGTGTATTGAGGATTTGGTAAATGATCGCATTGATTGTCTCTGTTGCGTGATGTTTAAAAATGAGTTTAAAAAAAACACTTGATGCTAGGATGTAATCTGGCTGGACTGATATACAGACAGACATATAGAGAGAACATTTTTGGAGACTGGTTTCTGGTCCTCCTGTGTATAAAACGTAAAAAGATATCATTAAAAGAGTGAGTTCTGACCGATGTACAGACAAAACCTTTCTTTTATTTATATACAGTACTGTACTGTAGATGATGTCTTGCAGGAAACCTGCAGTACTTGAATGGCCCAGTAGGGGGCCGTGGGCCACACTTTAAACATAAACAGCTGCATCAAAAGAAAACAAGTGCGATTCTGAGGTGATTTTTAAGTGGCTGCTGTTTGTTAGCGAGCTAGCTTTTAATGTAAATTATTGACCGTTGATTTTAACCTCGGCTTCATGTTACAAGTAAAACACCTTTTTAAAAAGAACAACACACTTGCTGGTGTGAATCTCCTGTCTGTCTCAAGAAAATTCCCATCATCTGTGTATGTCTACTTTCTCTCTCTCTCTCTCTCACACACACACACACACACAGTCCCACTGCTATCAGCTACCTTCAGCTTCACACACCTCTGAAGATCAGGCGTGTGTTACACTCCAGTCTAATCAATTATGGATGAGAGAAAATTCTCTTTGAAGTTCAGTGAAAAATCTGAACACAAGTCTTTCTCTCTCTGTCTCTCTCTTTCTCTCTCTCTCTGAAGCTCCTTAGGTGTTTTTCTCGCCCTCTGTCTGAAGTGAAGCAACCTGCTCTGGGAAGCATCAGCACCACAAGCTTTATATCATTTTATTATTTATAATCCTCTCACTGTTCTCTATCTATCCATCTTAATGAAGTTAAAAAACATAAAATAAAGCCGTACCTATCTCTGTGTCTTTTCAGTTCACTTCGCTCGGTACTCAATCTGCCCATCCTTCTCTCTTGTTCTCGGAAAAACTCTGTTTGTTTATATGCAATTCATCATCTCCACTTCGCCGTGGTGTGTGTGTGTGTGTGTGTGTGTGTGTGTGTGTGTGTGTTAACAGAGCCCACCGCTATCCCTGTAATGTACTCTCTTATCCAGACAGAGCACACACTGTGTGAACATGCAAATATCACACACACACACACACACACACACACACACACACACACATATATACAGAGAGTGAGAAAGAGAACAATACACGCTTGCAGGAACGCTTGAACAAAAGAACATTATCATCATTGTCACTAACGCTACGGTATAAATATCCCATCATGCACTGCTCCTGCGCTCAGGGAATTCCTGGTGCAGTCGGTTCTCAGGTGAAGAACCCTTCTCACGGCATGTTAAAGAGGAGGAACGCTCACTGTATTTGTTGTAAATGAACACTTTACTCCCAAAACTGAGAGGAAACATGTACAGTGTCTCAGCTCAAATCCAAACACACGTTACTGCGTCCCCCGGCGACGGAAAATCACCTTCGGGGTACAACCGCAACACTTAATACTGCTGACGTCCTAATGCTCCAAATAATGAGATGCAAATGGGAACGTGCAGAACAATAATCTGTGCTAGTGGACGTGTTATAGGAGAATTTAAGTAGAGAGAGCGAGAGAGAGAGAGAGAGAGAGAGAGAGAGAGAGAGAGAATATTGGCAGAGAACTGAAGTTATGATGAAACATAAAAGCAACAGACAAAAAAGAAAGAAAGAAAGAAAGAAAGAAAGAAAGATGTGTAGCTGTCACAGATAATACGCTTTGTATTTTTGTCCAGTCAAATTTTTTAATATTTTTTGTTTGTTATAAATGGTGTGTAATAACCAACTTCGTATTTGGAATCGTTTATTTGATTTATATGATAATTTTCAAATAGTGCCACCTACAGGAGAAAATGAGTAGTGCTACACTGACCAGTCGTTTTTATTAGCTGTTGTTTATTAGCTGATGATTATCATGCCATTGTAATGTATGGCAAAGTTTGTAGTATTAAGAAAAGTTTTTAAATAAGTTATGGGATTACGCATTCTCTTCACAATCTGTTATTTTGATTGTAATTTTATTTATTTTCATATTTATAGTTTTTTTCACAGTGGCCATTTGATGTTTGTGAAGTTGACTGTCCTCACTTCTGAGAAGATGACAATAAAATTTTAAAGCATCGAAGGCATCAGTTGGAAAGTGATTTTTCTGGTCAGGAAAAAATATTCAGGAGCCGTTAAAAGATAAAACATGTTTGTGATTAAAGAAAGAAAGGAAAGAAGAAAGACATTTAAATGCTGGCAGAAAAAAGATACAACATGGAGAAGAAGAAAAAAGAAAGAAAGACATTCAAATGCGAGCATAAAAAGGATAAAAATATGTGTGTGACAAAAGAAAGAAAGAAAGAAAGAAAGAAAGAAAGAAATTCAAATGCTGGCAATGTTTGTGACGAAAAAATAAAGGAAGAAAGCGAAAGAAATTCAATACTGGCAGAGAAAGAAAGATACATCATGTTTGTAACTAAAAGCGTGCACATCCACTGGGCGTGCGTTTAAACAAAGCTGTGATTGGTTAGGTGTGACTAACACCTTTTATGACATCACAAACTGCAGCTGAAACTCAAACTTCGAAATATTTAATATTTGCCCAGTCAGTCTTTTTAAATCCAGCTGCAAAACTATAGAGTTTATTTATTCAGCTTGAGTAGGAATTTTATCCCCAAGTCCCGATGGATCCGGAGTCCAAGGAGCACTGCGCCCGAGACAGGAATACACCCTCAACAGGACTAATCCCAACACATACATACACACACACACACACACAAATACCCACACCCAGGGGTATGTAGTGAAGCCAATCGGCAGGGGTGGAAGAAAACCAGGGAACCCATGTGGATTTACAGGGAAAAGTTACAACACCGACACTAACGCAGAGTCCGTATTTACAAACTGTACGTTAAACGCTTTGTGTGTCTGTGACAGAAAAAAGTGAGAAAGAATGAGATGTGTGAAGAATAACAACACTGCACTCACCATGTACACAGTGTGATTACAAAACACAATAAAGAAGGTGTGTGTGTGTGTGTGTGTGTGTGTGTGTGTGTGTGTGTGTGTGTGTGTGTGTGTGTGGCTCCCGAGAGTCTCTGGGGTGTAAATTGAGGGTCGCTGCAGTGCTGTTGTCATAGCAGCCGACCTGCTGGGAAAAGACACACACATACACACTCACCGATATGTAATGACATCAGCGGAATTTCCCCCCACCCCACCCCAACACACACACAAACACAAACACACTCCATCACAAACTGGCACCATCCTCAGCCAAGGTCACAACCCTGATGCCGAATAACAGCCCTGTACACACACCGTGTGAGTGAGACACAAGGGAGAAGGAGAAAACGAGAGAAATCCAACGTTTCATGTTTAACTTCATAATTAACAACTTTTTGCCTTTTTTATTGTAAACTACTACTCAATTTGACTTTTTCCTAGATTACCCATAATGCTGTTCTACCAGCTGATAGTGGTTTCAACGTTCGCTCCATCTCTGCATAAAACGAGTGATGCGGCGGCGCTTTAGTCCTTTACACTCGCTAAACCTCCTCAGGTATAAACAGTTCGGCTTGCAAACTGCTCATGCTAATACCGCAATCTTTGCTAGTTAGCCTCCGACTTTACTCATGCTGCAGTGCATTCTGGATTTTTGAGTCCAACGTTTTTGTCTCCAACACTTCTAGTCTGTCTATCTCATTAACACGACGTCGGACATCAAAAATCTAAGGAACGAGGAAATTGAAAAAGAAGCTCTTGTTATCATGACGGTTATGACTTCGTATGTTACCAACCATTATCTTATTAAATGACTAAGCAGCTGTGCTAGGAATAACACACTGCCCCCGTGTGACAAAAATGTGACGCAGTCACGAAAAGCGCACCAGAAAGTGTTCTCATCTTCTTATACTACAACAATTAGACATCGAAGACATTTCATCTGTAAAACTTTACCATCTGTCCTGAAGAGTCACCCGTGTCTGAAAGCTGACTACACAGCACTGACACTGGAGGCTCCTTCCACAGGAGTAACGGCTTAAGGCATTCTATGTTTAACAAGATAAAAACACTTTAATTACTGAATTACGTAAAAACATTCATAGTCCTGCAAACTTATACACAATCCAATGTATAGTTTTTGGGACCAAGTGGTGCGAGATGAAATTTAGCCAGTCAGATATTTTTCTGCATTTGCTATGCGATTACTGAACACTAGCGGCTGTGTCACGCTAGGCCCTGCCGAACTTGAACAGATGGCTCCAGCCATGTGACTGAATGAAGGCTTAAATTAAAGTTTCCAGAAGACCAACAGTGTCTAAAATAAAAGGATGTCCTACTGGATTTTTTTTAAAGGTTCACGTGTATGATCGTGTCATTGTGTTATTTATTTAACAAGAAAGAAGAATGGGTTGTTCAAGCAAGGAGCACCATAAGCTCATTATATTTCATTTGTTTGTATTGCAGTTTCATTTATTGTTTGATAAATTCATGTGTTACTGTTTTGGGTTCAGTAAGTTGCATTTTGAATTGTTTGGAGGTTTAATATGTCGTGTTGTCGTCATACAGATGTCATATATATGTCGTAATACAGATGTTGCATATCCTTTACTAATGACCAGAGACTCTAAGTTGCACTACAGGTTTCTTTGCATAGTTTTTAGTTTCTTTGAGGAGAGCTCGCTGTTTCAAAGCTGATTTGCAGCTGCACTACATCCAGAGCTACTGTTATAGAAACTTCAACCCCTTCCGACCAATCAGAATCCAGAATTCAACAGTACTGTGGTATAAAAATAAATAAACAGCGGTACCTCTGCATACAAATTGAATAAATTTCGTATTGTGAAACACGTTTTCCCATAGGAACATTATACTCATATTTTTGCATATAAAAACAATAAAAACGTTTAGAAAAGACACTTAAGAAAATGCAAAAACCTATGAAAAAAACATGCAAACTCACTATACCACGCAGGACGTACACGCAACTGGAAGTAAACGCGACTGGCTCGCTCGCTCAAGCGAAACCGCTTTGTATGCTGGGGCAAGATTCATATACAGGCACCACAGTAAAACATATATGTTCATGACGTAAAACTTTTTGCATAGTGTATTGTAGAAAAGGCCACGAGACCCCCAATATCAGACTAAATATGGACCCAAAATGGTGGACTATGATCGACTTCAAATGGATGAATGTCAATTCATTCAGTACAGATTTCACCCAAAAAATATTTTTTTTAGCAGGGTGCTCACTTCTATTTGTTTATCTATCTAATCATCCATACATCCATTCATCTATCTATGCATCTATCTAGTGTGTATGCTTTGTGCCAGTGTGAAGTGAAGCAGACTGTACAGCATAAAAGTGCTGACTCATCGCATACACAGTGATGAATGAAGTGGGCCATCTTTAGATCTGGAAAATCTGGGATAGGTCAACCAATGCCATGTTCCAGAGACTAATTCATCGTGCCAAAAAAACGCTAGCGTCGCTCATGATGTTAATAACAATACCATGCCAGGAAAAAATGGTTCGCAAATGAGATGATGCTAACTGGGATATGGATGATGATGCTAATTGGGTGGATTTACTAAGAAGCGTGGTTTAGAAAACAATATTTTTGCACACTATCGTCATAGCGATTTTACCGGCCACTTTAATAGGAACATGTGTACAAATGCTGATTAATGCATTTATCCAAAGACAAATCAGATAGAAGTAGCGCAAGTCAAGTATCTACAGGTCAGGAGGTAGAGAAAATATCCTGATCATGCATTAGAAAAGAGTTTAAACAGAATAGTACAAAAACATCGAGTGAGCAGCAGCTGTTTTGGTATAAACACCTTGAGGATGAAGGAGCTTAAAGGAGAATGGAAACGCATGTTCAAGCTACTGTAACGTAACAGGCTAACAAACCATTTTTAACTGTGGTGAGCAGAAAAGCATCTTAAAACTTTAATTAAAAAAGTATTGGGCTTGCAGAGGAATGTGCATTTATATACATTTTGTAAAGTAAGCTTGGTTGCAAAAGAAAATGATAATAACACTCCAAATTGTTCTGCAAATTCCAGTTAAATATTTGTTCAATCACTACATTTTAGCAAGTAAACAAGTAAGGAGATTGCAGAAATGTCTGAAATGGGGTCAAGAACTGTCCAACACTGGAGACGTAAATTTGTGGAAATATGTGGTACAAAATACAAAATCATAAATGGAGATCACTTAAACACTTGGTGAAAAAATGATCTTGCATGGTAAAAAACATGCAGTAGAAATCAGAGTTAAGTTTAATAGTGACAGTAAGAGGATTTCCACATACACAATGCGATGAGAACTCACAGGATTGGGACTAAACTGCTGTGTGTCCGAAAGAGAACCACTTGTTAGTGGGACTCATAAGTCTTCAGTTTGCTAGGGAGCATAAAGATTGGACTTTGGAGAAATGGAATAAGGTCATGTGACCTGATGAGTCCAGACTGGGCCTATTCCAGAGCGATGCGCGTGTCAGGGCAAGAAGGGAAACGTCCACTGTACAAGCCTCTGGAGACAGTGTTATGATCTGGGGTTGCTTCAGCTGACCACCTGAATGTACTGAATGACCAGGTTATCACATCTATGGAGTTTTTCTTCCCTGATGGCACGGCCATATTCCAGGATTCAAATTGTGAAAGAGTGGTCCTGGGAGCGTGAGAAATAATTTTCACACATGAATTCACCACCACACTGTGCACCGTAATCAAAGCTAAAGGCACTAGAACCAAATATGTTAGCAAGTACAACTTTTTGGGGGCGGCAACTTGTTTTTGGCAGTGTAGCTGGCTAAGGTGCATTTTTTGTGACCCCGACAGACATGTTTTGCAACGCCGGCGACGCTCAATGACATAACTTGTGGCATGAGTCTGTGTGAAAGACAAAAGACACACACATGGGCAGAAGAAACAGTCCCTTGTTCTCTTCTGGGATATTTTTCATAAGACGCTCAGCTGGATTACTGAGGACATCCAAACAAAAACAGCATTTACAGCAACAAAAACAGATGTTGTTATGCAATCCATTCCTTTATCTCCCCTGACTTTGCACGTGGCTGGATCACTCTCAGTCAGGACGTCCTATAGCTTTCATGATCATTACGTAACTATACTCGATATCAAGTGATTCCACCATGCATTCTAAGGCCAAAATTCTGCTAAAGTCCTTCAAGATGTTCAATTAAATGAAAGCTCTCTGCAACATAATCCCAGTTAATAAATTAGCAGTTAATGAATCTGAATGGTCAGAAGGTGTTGATTCGTTTTCTCATTACATTAGTTATCTACCGTGTAATTTACAACCTGTTGAAGCTCCAGATGAATGCTCTTGCTGTAATACTGTACATGCTTCACATAATCACATAAAGAAAGAAATTTTAAATATGTTAATTAACAAAGGATAATGTGTAATTGTTGATATAAGGAAATTTTTCTGAAACGAGGCATCGTCATTTAGGAAGGAGTCTCCAGTGTCAGTGTTATTTAACAATTTGTGTCTCAGTAAAACAATTAAACAAAAAAGCTGATATAAATGAAGTACAGAAGAGGATTAGGGGAATCATAAACAATTTATTTGAGTTCTGACCTTTTTCTCAGAATTGTGACAGAATTGAGGTTAAAGTCAGAATCCTGAGAAAAGAGTCAGATTTCTGCATTATAGAAAAAACGACAGGTTTCTAAAACTGAAGTCAGAATTCTAGGATTAAAGTTAAAATATTGAGCGGGGAAAGTCATAATTCTGAGATTAAAGTCATAATTCTCAGAATAAGGTTAGAATTCTGAGAAAAAAGACAGATTTCTAGGATTGTAGTCAGAATTCTAAAGAAGAAAAGTCAGAATTTTGGAATTAAAGTCATAATTCTGAGAAAAGAGTCAGATTTCTGACATTTAAGCCAGAATTCTAAGAAAAAAAGGCTTAGAATTCAGAAATTCAGGCTCAGAAAAAGGTTAGAATTCTGAGAAGAAAAAAAAACGATTTCTAGGATTGAAGTCAGAATCCTGAGGGAAAAAAGTCCGAATTTTGAAATCAAAGTCAGAATATTGGGAATAAAGTCGGAATTCTGAGGGGAAAAAAAGCGAGAATTCTGAGATTAAAGTCCGAATTCTAAGTCAAAAGCCAGATTTCGTCCATTAAAGTCAGAATTAAGTCAGAACTAAGTTGCCGCTGTTGGGCCCTTGAGTAAGGCCCTTAACCTTCAACTGCTTAGAAGTATAATGAGATAATAATGTAAGTTGCTCTGGATAAGTCTGCCAAATGCCTAAATGTAAAATGTTGTAAGCCATAAATCAAGCATGTATCTGCACCAATAACTTGAACAAAAATCTGAATCTTGAGATTAAAGTCATAATTCTGTGATTAAAGTCAGATCCTAAATATATTTTATGGTGCCCCTTAATCCTCTTCCGCACTTAAGTGTTAACAGGAATCAATTTGTTTTCTATGAATCTTTAAAGGTAAGTATAAATAAAAACAACATACAATATAAAAGAAAGATTACATCATGCATCAATGCATTTATAAGTATATTTGTGAATTAGTTTTATGAAACAAGTTAGTTCCTGTTATCGCTCATGTTATAGTAGCTTTAAACGGTAACCTCAGCTTACCTTACCTTATTTTTAATGCTTGTTGGTGCTGTTTTCTCAAAACACATTAATGTACACAAATGAGTCTGGAGAAACCCTAACATGAACTGCTGGGAGACTGCGGCTAATTCAGGACTGCGTAGTGCTTCAAAGCTGCTCTTTGAATGGGCAAGTATTTGTAACATGAAGTGTCCCGCCTTCTCTCAGATGTGAAGCCAACAGAAATTTCAAGAATCAAAGCGGTGTGTAGGCCTGTGCTCGACTTCATTAAAGACCAACAAAGCTCAGCGAAACAAACCGTAGATGTAGGCACACAGAAACACGAGTGTGCTGTTTGTATTTGGAGAATGAATGAACAATACGCGCGATTGTGTGACAAATGAATAATTCACGTCGGGCACTTTCAGTAAAAGAAATGTTGGAGTGGTGCAGTGTTTTTGTACACTTCGAAAGTACACACAAACTAGACAGCTAGTTACTGTAGATATGAAAATCTGATATCTTGGGAATTTTGTATTAAAAAAAGTTGAACTGTGATAAATAAATTTTAATAAAATAAATAATTATAAATATAGCTAACTCCAGCACAAGCTTAATACATAATGGAATAATTCTTTAATCGTGATTTTAACCATTTTACATTTAATGTTGTGGAATAAAATATTACTCTGTGGTGGCCAATAGGTGTGTGAAAATGATGTGCTCCCCAAATCACTCTTTCACAATTTGAGTCTGATTAATTCTGGCATCGTCATCTTGGAATTAAGCCCGTGTCATCAAGGAAGAAAAAAATCCATTGATGGTAAAAACCTGGTCATTCAGTATGTTCAGGTCGTCAGCTGACCTCATTTTTTGGCCACATAACGTTGCTGAGCCTAGACCAGAGCAACTGAAGCAACCCCAGATCATAACACTGCCTCCAGAGGCTTGTACAGTGGACACTAAGCATGAGGAGTTTATCGCTTCATCCCCCCTTTCTTCTTACCCTGACACGCCCATCGCACAAAAAAAAAGCTTCAGTTTGCTAGGGAGCATAAAAAATGGACTTTGAAACAATGGAAAAAGGTAATATGTTCTGATGAATCCAGACATATCTCCGTTCTAGACTGAGGGGTGCATCAGGGTAAGAAGAACGGCGGATGAAGCGTTGCACCCATCACACTGGGGCAGGGTGAATCTGGACTCATCAGACCACATGAGCTTTTTCCTTTGCTCCAAAGTTCATTCTTCATGCTCCCTAGCAAATTAAAGCCTTTTTTAGATTATCCTCACTGATAAGTGGTTTTCTTATGGCTACACAGCTGTTTAGTCCCAATCCCTTGAGTTTTCTTCACGTTGTTTGTGTGTAAATGCGCTTACTTTCACTAACATAGCCAAACCAACATTGCTTTTTTATCGATTTGATTTCACTAAGCGTTTAAGTGATCTCCCATAACGCTCATTCAGAATGTTTTTCCGATCACATTTCTTCCTTAAAGATTATGGTTCAGCACTGTCCTTCCAGGTTTCAATAATGCATTTACAGTTCTTAACCCAGTTTTAGTAATTACAGCAATCTCCTTAATAGCTTTTTTTGCTTGATGCAGGCCAATAATTTCACCCTCCTGAAACAGAGTAACCTCTTTGCCATGACAACCGGATGTGTCTTCTGACATGGTTGTTTTAGAAATGAGAAGCTACTCATTGCATCAGTTAGGGTTAAATAACATATTGCAGCTGAACCATATTAATCACTGCAATAATTATACAATGGAAAGTTTTTACCTATTTGCTTAGTTAAACCCAGGTGGTGATGTTTATTTTGGTCAGGTAGAGTATGACATCTTATTATAATTGCCAGCAAATCAAAAAGCATGATTTTCTTCTACATGTATTTCTATAGCTGTTTTCAAAGTAAAGTGCTTGCGTTTAAATGTGGTTGTCTACATAGTTGCCAGTTCCACTTATAACACGCAATTTCGGGCTTCTTTTTCTTTGAAGAACATTTATGTTGTCCTCCAAATTAATTTCTTGATACTGTCTACAAAATACTGTGATACTGTCTTGCACTAATCAGCATTGTAACGTCCTCCCACAAACCCCCATGTGGACCTGCATAGAGATTCTAAAGATCCTGCTCCCTAGAGCTGTTATGGCTCTGCAGCCATTCATCCTCTATACTGCTTATCCTTCATACAGGGTCGCAGGGGACCAGGAGTCTATCCCAGGAGACATGAGGTAGGGTACACCCTGTACAGGGTGCCAGTTTGTTGCAGAACACACACACACTCATTTGCACACTACAGACAATTTTGGAACAGCAATTAGCTTAACCTGCATGTCTTTGGACACTGGGAGGAAACCAGAGTACCTGGAGGAAACCCACCAAGCACTAGGAGAAAACAGACCCTGAGGCAGGAATCGAACCCTGGACCCTACTGTGTGCAAGGCAACAGTGCTAACCACTAGCCGCGCTCTCTCGCTTTCACTCTTATATATATATATATATATATATATATATATATATAAATGAAATTAGAATGTATATATACATATGTATATGTTGCTAACATGTTAATGTTAACTTTGTGGCTGTAACATACTATAATAATAAATAAAAATTTGTCTTGCATAAGTTGGCAACCATGGTTGTCTGTCATCTTCCGAGACATAAAGTCAAGAAAACCAACTAAAGAAGGTGCGTAATTCTGAATCTGCAAAACTACTACTATCACTTTTGGACGTGCAAACTCTGAAAACAACCCTATGTTGAAAACAGTATTTTAGTATTTCAGTGGTTAAGGCATTGAACTACAGTTCAGAAGGTCCCAGGTTCAAACCCCGCGACCACTGAGTAAGGCCCTTAACCTTCAACTGCTTAGAAGTATAATGATATAATAATGTAAGTTGCTCTGGAGAAGTCTGCCAAGTGCCTAAATGTAAAATGTTGTAAGCCATAA
>JAOVVB010000050.1:6795734-6806435 GCA_028570985.1 Heterobranchus longifilis
ATAAAAAACTAGCCATTTAGCCTTGACAAGCTAAACCCTGCTTAGTAATATTGTGTACTCTGCTAAACCTCAAATGTCATCATATTACTAGCCTAATTTTTAAATTTTTTAATCATGTTTAGGTACACTTTATCAATTAGCCTCCATTAACATCCTTAACTAAACCCCACTTAGTAAGATTGTGTATTCCTCTTAACCTCAAATGTCATCATATCATTAGCTTAATCTTTAACTTGTTAAGCATGTTAAGGTAACATTTTCTTATCACCTAGACCCTTTAACCTTTTGATCTATACCTTACGTAGTAATATTGTGTATCCGCCAAACCATACAGTACATGCTTAATTTTTAGCATGTGAATCAACTAACATTATTTTCAGGTAACAAAGCTAGTGGTGAAAAGAGTCTCATAAAATGAGAGACTTGTTCATTTAATCTTATTAAAAATCTAGATTCAAGCAGAGGATTGCCTAGATTGCTCTGAATGTGACACACTGACAACGGTAGCAAGGCAGTGGATTGTTCTTTGATGATCATCATGCACAAGTTGTCAAACGGTTTTCAGGGGTTGAGCTTGTTGAAGGTCTGTGTGTGCTGCCATCTGCTGGCGTGTTACAAAACTAGTCTCAGAACTTTTTGATACCACCATATGCATACCTGTAAAATCAATTCACCATGACTAGCAAGACCTTATATTACTACGGTGAGGAAGTCTGGACTGCAATCAAAGTGTCTAATGCAGTTGTGCCTGTGTGTGTGGCCTGATGACTGAAACATACCCAGCTGTGGTGTTGGATTGTGGCCCGTGTGCGTGTGTGTGATGCCAGTTGGAGTGTGATCTCTATGCATTATCAATAAGATCTACGGATGTTTACGTATCACTTCCTAGAACTTCCCACCCACATTAGGTGAAGTTCCATTAGAACCATCAGTATTTCTGATTTGTAGATAATTAGTCTAATCTAAACAATCCACTTAGAAACTACATCCCAATTAGCACACAGCTCATAAAGAGCATGTACTATTGTTGGTATTTTCTCCTGACGCACTATTCAGTACCGCACTGTGTGGTTTGGGACGCAGCCCTTCTCATTGGCTTTGACCTTCATCTCATTCTTATTCCATCTCATAACGAAAAAAATGAAAGCACCTGTGACCAAGCGAAGCAGCTGTGCTTTCTATTATGCTTGGCAAGGGCACCAGGAGAGATGGATAAGAGCTCTTCCATCTGGAGTTAGAGAGAGAGACAGAGAGAGAGACAGAGAGAGAGACAGAGAGAGAGAGTTAGGGAGAGCAACAGATAGGAGAGGGTTCGGATGAGGAGAGAGAGAAAAGGAAATGAGAAGATATGAGTCTTGTAATACGTTCACCAAGCACTCTGCTTGTTGATTCATCCGTTCAAGCATCTATCATTCCATTAATCCAACCATTTAACCATTTATTGATCCATTCATCCATCCACAGCCTGGACTTGCTGGAAAGAGGACGCCAGGTGAAAGCCAGGGTGGGGTTTAGGTATAAGGGCATTTTCATCACAACCAAGGACCTTTTGGCTTTGTACACAAATAGATAGATAGATAGATAGATAGATAGATAGATAGATAGATAGATAGATAGATAAAATTAAATATAAAAAGTAAAATAAATACATAATTTTAAAAAAAATGTAAAGTAAAAAAAAGCATGAAAGAAAGAAAGAAATTAAAATAATGACGGTGAGTGTGCGAGTAGTTCAGAAAAAAAAGACTAAACGAACTAAATGCAAAATGAAAAATAATTTTAAAAAATTATTAACAAGTAAATCTTGTATCGTGAGAGATAAAGGTTAAAAAATAAAAAGCAGAAAGAAAGAAAGAAGAAAAGCTAATAATAAAAAGACCAAAATAAGGAAAAAAAATAAAATTAAAATAAAAAGTGAAAAAAACAACCCAAGTAAATAAATCACAGACCAAAAGAAATAACCTGAACGTGTACAAAAGAATACATAATTAAATTATTAAAGTAAAAATTAGATAGCAAAATAGCTACATTTAAATTAAAAAGAAATAAAGGGAAAAAATTTATGCAAAATAAAAGTATAAAGTAAAAAATAAAACAAAAAAAGAAAAAGAAAAATACAAAAAATACAAAATAAATTAAAAAGGAAAAATGTATTTAAAAATAATTCATTAAAATGGCAATCTTGTTTTATGATAAAGAAACAGGGTTTGTATTAGATGGACGCTTGCTTTGAGGATGCTGGACGTCTCGTAACTGGCAGGCAGACGTCTGAGTGTCTGTGTGAGATGGTGAGATATGGACTGTATAACCTTTATAGTACAGCGGTGCACTTCCTTACATCTGAGAAGACATTTCTGTTTTTTCCTCCAGCTAGTGATCATATCACCCATGTCACACTGGACAGAAGAAGCTCCGGGCTCACCCAGGACCCTCATGAACGTGAGTTATAGCTGGCCTGGGAGCGTTTAGGTTGTGCCTCAGGAGGAGCTGGAATCTGTGGCTGGGGTTACGCAAGTCTAGACGAACTGTCTCAGCATCACCACCAGGAACACTTTAATTAATAAACTAAATCAATAAATTAGTGATTGAACTAAGATAATGTTATTTTGTTAATGAGAACATAGACTATAATTTTGTTGAACAATTTCAGAGACAGTACAACAACAATTGCAATTGATGACAACTTTATACATTTTCGGAGAGAAACATATCACAGAGTCATATTCAGCTGAGAACCGAAAGAATCGAGTCTTAATGAGTCAAATGATTCGATTCACTGAAAAGAATCACAGGGTGTTCTGAACGAGAAGACCCACTCGGTCTGCATGTTTATTCAGGCAGGCTGTGCCATCAATTGTGTCCTCTCCAGACTGGAGGACGCCTGTGTGTGTGTGTGTGTGTGTGTGTGATGTCATTTAAATTCGCCTGAAGAGCAGCATTGTTAATTAAACTCAACATCTCATTATTCATATTCCCATCCTGAAGGTCTTTCCTTTAAACTTCTCTCTCTCATACACACACACTCATGGTAGTTTTCTACATTCAGTGGCGATGTAGAAAATGTGTGTGTGTAATGATAGATTTGTTATTTGTATTAAAGACAATGTGTGTGTTTTTATTGTTTAGGTCACATGAGATGTGACTATCGATCACTGTTGACCTTCTACTTGATCTGTTGGCCTTATCGATTGGGCCGGTTTGTGATCTCTCTCTCTCTTACACACACACACACACACACACACACACACTTTATCCAGTTACTTCAACACACTTAGTATCTCTGTGTTATACAGATGACGAGTGATAAAGGAAATGATGTAATGTTAGAGGAAACTCAGTTCCATCACTCCAACACATTACTGATTAATTTCCTGTAATAACACAACCCCCAGTGTTCTATCACTCACTGAACACAGTGAACCACACATCTGATCATGATGAGTTAACATTTAATAAAAGCATGACACACACACAGCTAAATAAATACCAGTAACATACATTATGGGTTATGATGTCATTAGGAATGGATTGTTAACATTTGTCTAATTTTCATGTTTTTAGATAAACTTTGTCATCCTTATTAAACTAAATGAATTTCTAAATGAACAGGAACTTATGTGTGAAAAAAAGAAAGAGATAAAAAGAGAGTGAGAGAGAGAGAGAGAGAGAGAGAGATGTTCAGGTCACTCCATAAGGCTGCTGAGGTTTGAAGTCCGTTGCCACGGATATAAAGGAACAGTTGTTTTGTCTAGAAGACACACACACACAAGCAACTGTACATACACACACAGAGGTGACGGTATGTTATTTTATATTGTGTGTGTGTGTGTGTGTGTGTGTGTGTGTTAAAGAGGTAAAGGATGCCGTAGACGTGAGGACGGAGTGATTTATGGCCTCAGGCAGGCGGAGCAGGGTGGGCCGCGTCCCAAATCCAGTTTAAGGGAGACCGTGTCCATGTCCTCCCTCTGGAGCAGGTCTGTCTCACTGGCCATGATGTGTCTCACCAGACAGGTAACTGCTTCATCTATATTAATGTTCTCCTAGAGAGAGAGAGAGAGAGGGAGGGAGAGAGAGAGAGAGAGAGCCTTCACACACAGTTTCACAACCAGGAAGTGTGATTGATACGCTAATGAATATTCATAACTTGCTTCATCTTATCTGCATATTCATTACTCTGTGACTCAGCAGGAAGCAAGACACAGACAAAGTGAGACTGTAGGGGGGGTATGATGGAAGGGGAGAGCGAGAGAGAAGACATTTAAGAAAAAAATGTAAAAAGTAAAAAGTATTTATGGATAAAGAAATTTTTATGGCAATGTAAAATGATAAATACATAAAGAAAGGCAGATAAAAAATAAATGAAAAATATAAATATGGAAAAGATGCAAAGAACAGAGTAAAAGACGTAAATGCAAAATAAAGTAAAAGAATGAAAATGTACTAAAGAATACAAAAGAATAAAGAAAAAGAAAGACAAAGAAAGGAAGAAATTCTACTAGAGAAAGGAATGTTAAAAAGCAAGAAAGCAAGTTTAAAGCTATTAAGAAAGAAAGAAAAAGAAAAACAAATGATGAAATACAAAAAACATTTAGAAAAGTAAAATAAAGAAAATAAAAAATACAACGTTTGTAAACAACATAAATAGAAAAAATTACACAAAAATATAGAAAATGAAAGAAAATAAAGAAACGAGTAAAAAATTAGGCACAGAATAGACCAAAATAAATAAATAAATGAGAAAATAACGTGAAATTTACAAATTTACAAAATAAAATTAGCTGAATTTTGATTAAAAGAAAGAACAAAATAAGTGCAAACTAAAATGAAAAAAAAAATCTATGAAAAATTATTTATAAAATTAAGAAATTATTTGAAAACAGAAGGAAGTAAAATTAAATAAATGGAAAATAAAAGTAAAATGCATAAAAGAATAATAAAAAAAATACAATTTAAGTAGGAAGAAAGAGAAAGGAAGAAAGAAAGGCGAATAAAAAGACTAAATAAAAACTCATAGAAATACAGAAATGAATTATTATAAAGGAAATAATAAAGTAAAGATTAGAAAGTAATGAAAGAAAGAAAAATTACTTTTAAAATGTCAAATGAAAAAATTTATATAAAATTACATGATGTAAACAATAAAGAAATGTAATGTAAAATTAAGAATTCGTATTAAAAAACAACAAAACGAAAAACAATTCAATGTGAATAAAAACACTGAAAGATAAAAACTAAATAGAAAATAGAAAAAGAAAAGGGCAAAATAATGAAAAATAAACTGACTAAATGAAACTTCATGAATGAGAGTGAAATAAAGTCCAATTTTAAATAAAACAGGGAAGTAAGAAAGAAACAAGCAAAATTAAAAACAGTTAAAAATAAAATTAAATTAAAAAAAGTTGAAAATATTGTAAAAACTAGAAAAACAAAATAAATGTTAAAAAAGTTTAATGTTGCATTGTAAAAAGTTGAAAATATAAAAATTTTAAAATACACTTAAACTGCGTTTACACTGCCAGTTAAATGTGACCCAATTCCGATGTTTTGCTCATATGTGACACACATCAGATATGTTCCATGTCCATGTAAACGCATGCATTTCGATATTTCGAGATCGGTTTCAGGCCTCTTTCATATGTGGAAATAAATCAGATACGTGCTAATGTGACTGTCGTGTAAACAGACAGATCGGATTTCCTGGGGCATTGTGTTCTGTACATCATTAAAACTGCTACTTCTTCGTTTAATGACGTAATGTTATTCTCCGGTAGAAGCGCGTGTGAAATTATAACATAGCAAGTGACATGGAAGAGGAAAAAGCCCTCCCGCCTCGTGTTAATGCTTATTTACACTAAATAACATTAAGAAATCAGTATTTGGTGAATGAAGCATATGCACAGGCTGCAATTATGGCGTTTTTTTCCTCCTTCTCCGTTTCAAAACCATTTTGACGTTTCGCGAACTTTGTATATATCGCAGAGCTAGCGTCAAACATATTTCGCCTTCATACATCTTGGCTAGTGTGTCGCGCAAGAACCTCCCTTTAAGTATGCGCTATGTTTTAGATGGTATGGCAAGTGTAACCACTTGAATCGAATATGGGTCATTGTTGAAAGAACGTGTAAACAGACGGTCAAAAAAATTAGATATAGGCAACACATCAGAATTGGGCGCCGAGACCTGCAGTGTAAACTGGGCTTTAGAAAAACTAGGCAAAGAAAAATAGAAAGAAAGAGGAAAAGGAAATAACTAAATATGTATCAAATGAAATAAGAAAGCAAAGAGTAAAAAATAATAGATTCTGGACCTTGGCTGACGTTTCGAACCAGCTGATGAAGCCGTGCTCTCGGCAGAACTGCTCCATCCTGGGGTAGGTTTTTGCGAAAGCATCGTCTTTTTCCTGGTCACATTTGTTGGCGAGCAGCACGGCGGCGATCCGATTCCCGCCAAAGATGCTCACCTTGTCGTCTAAATCCTCCTTCCACTTCCTCACTGCCTCGAACGTGCACGATCGCGTCACATCGAAAACCACGAATGCGCCGATGGCGTCGCGGTAGTACACACGTGTCATGTTCCCGAAACGTTCCTGACCTGTGGAGATACACGTGATACGGAGTCTCGGGGAAGAGACACTAGGTAACTAAAACTTTTTTTTTTTTTAAATGAGGAACGTAGTTATGACTAGCTAGCTAAAGTTTAGCAGAGAACTCTAACTAGTCATAAATTGTAGGATTTGAAACAGAACCAAAATCTGTAAAACCGTTTTACCCCCAGCTCAAAACCTGGTTGCCTCTGCCAGGGGGTTCAGCAACAAATAACACAAAGACAATGGCTTAAAGTTTGGAACGGAGCCCAAACCTTTGAGAAATCTTTTTCACATGAGCGTCACACACAGGAACTTTGTTCTGCAAGAGATTTTGAGGCATTACGAGTCCCGTGCTGCGACGGAGGAACCACAAGCAGGAATAATCAGCATCGGCTAAAAAAAAAAACCTTCTGTAATTCTTAAATCATCAGATTTCACAATCAAACATTTCTTCATAATAAACATCTGCATGTGTACGTGAGATCTTCACCTGCGATGTCCCACAGCTGCACCCGGATCGTGTCCTGGTCCAGGTCGAGCACTTTGAGGGCGAAGTCCACTCCGATGGTGGCCCTGTAGTTAGCGGAGAAGTGCTGGTGCACGTAGCGCTTGATGATGCTGGTTTTCCCGACGCCGAGATCTCCGATCACCAGGACCTTAAAGCGATGCTCCCTCTGCTGCATGTTGAGCCACGAATGAGACGGAGCCGATCCGGTGCTTGAGGTCCCCCCCCCCTTCCCAATTGAGGATTTAGGGATTAGATCACTCGGGTAAGATGCTGAATCACACTGAACCCTATATAGTGCACATCTTGGGTATTGGCAGTCAGAATGCCTAAATCAATGTGGTTATGTATACATGGGAATGCTCCATAAATATTGGCACCCTGTTAAAAAAAAAAAAATTTTGTTCTCTGATGTTTAATTCAAGAGTAATAAATTAAATATTGGCACCCCTAAGAACTCTCCCTCACAGGACCTCAACTTTAAGCACCAGATTTATACAGCATTTAAGAATAATTATAGAATTTCATATAAATAAATAGCTCAAGGACCCTTCTGTGCTATTGACAGGTTCTTAAACAAGGCCCTCAGCCATATTATAAAATTAAAGTGACTGGCTAAGGTCACCCACAAACTGCTGTAAACAAGCACATGTAAATTATTTTTATTTTTTAAATTATTTTTTTTACAACTAGAAGCGCCTGCAACTTCGTTTGCTTGGAGGGGGGGAAAAAAAAAAAAAGCGCCATCTATTGAATTTGACTTAACTAAAATTTACGTGTTGGTCCAGTTCATGTTAAAAGGTGCAAGATTGCATTTACTAAGATCTCAACTGCGCATTAAAAAAAAAAAAAAAAAAAAAGTAAAATTTTTTTTAATATATATATATATATATACACACACATATATACACACACACAGCACCATCTGTGGAATTTTGAGAAGTAATGACTTTCAAATGAATGTTGGGTTATCACATTTTAAAGAAACTCACTCATACAAATAAATCTTCAAAAGGCAGCCTTTATTGGACACAAAAAAATTAGCATAAAATTGATCAGATTTAAAAGTCAAATGTCTGAGCATTTTTAAACCACAAGGCAGTGATGATTTAACCAAAAACGTGTGCGTGCGTGAGAGAGAAGTGATTAAGAAACACCTAAGAAAAGGGGAAATTAAAAAAAAAAAAAAAGGTACTTAAAAAGGGCCAAGTGCAAGTTATTAGACAAAAGTGAAGGAAGTGGATTGGGACAGAGCCATGAACAGCAGTTTTTGCAACGCACGAGAGAACAATCCCTTTTGAAATGAAGCGGATCCGTCAAGAGTACTGAAGGCACCACAGTGAAATGGAACCTGAACTACATGATTTAAAAAAAAAAAAAAATTAAAATCATAATGTTATAAACAATCTCACTGGTTACAGATCGACAGTGAATTCTAAAATAAACTGTTGACATTGTTGAGATCATAATCGTGTTTGTACCTCGTAATCAAAATCCCAAACATCTTCATCATGTTAAATACACATCATATTTCCTAGGCTACATAGTGCACTTCATGCCATAACTAGTAAACAAAGAAAGGATTTGGGACGCAGCCATTTCGGATCATCAAATTCAAAGCAGCAGGAGCAACAGCTTGGCTTAAATTTCCCTTTTAAAAACAAACAATCTTGAACACTTGGGTATTCTTACGTAATCATAATAGCAAAGGCAGAGACGCACAAGATAGGAGAGCAAACCAAACAGGAAGTGACCTCACAGCTGGGCGATGGGTGCGACTGCCACGGCGATGCTCTCTATAGAGCATTCGTCCACCCCGCGCCGGATGCGGAAGTAGCCGTCTTCGCCCCAGCCGGTTCCCCAGCTGTTCTTCACGATCCAATACTTCTCCCCGGTCTTCTGGCTCTGCCCATATCCGATCAGCAGCACTGCATGATTGGTCAGCTCGAAGGGATTGATGGAGTCACGCAGGCCGGTATGATGGTAGATGCCATCTTTGTAGTTCATGAAGTCGGGGTACACCTCAAAGGCCACGCCCATTGGGCCGTTATTCACCAGCTCGATCATCATGGCCGCTTCGCTGCATCCTCCGTAGAAGCCACCTATGTAGTGGTAATCGGAGACGTAATTGCGAGGACAGTCGGCCGAAACGGAGCAGGGAGAGTCTTTGCCGGTGTAGGGGAAGCACTTCTCCTCGACGATGCCGAAGTCCTGCACGTATTTACCAATCAGGTACGGGAAACCACCGTCGCAACCTGAAACAACCCAGAAAGCTCAGAATTAAGGAAAAATTACATCTCCATGACAACCGGTATTCAACAAAAATCATCTTTTAGTTTTAACATGTGTAGTGCACTAGGAAGAGTCCAGAGGCCATTATATTACACAAGACCAAGACTTCAGAGCAGTTATTTAGGATGTAGGACTTGATATCAACTTAATATGAAATATAAGGCCAAGTCCCAAGCATCCATCTAAATATATAGGGAAAAAAAGAAAAAAAAAAAAAAAAAAAAGATATGTAACAGTCTAGTAGCCATTGTACAGTAATAGAGCTCCCAGTAATGTTGCACTGCCATTAAATTTACATACAGCCTCATCCACCACAAGTAGTGCATACAATTTCATTCCCCCCCCAAAAAAAAAAAAAAGTATTTAAGTGCACTTGACATTTCAGACTCCATGTAGTGCACTTGAATGATGCATGCTCAAAAGAACAAGCACACCAGGACACTCGAGTACTGATTCAGCTTGCGAGTCGTCTCAGGAACAGAAGTAAGTGTGTGTGTGTGTACCCTGGGAGTACTGCGAGCAGGAGACAACTTGCTGAGGACTGAAGATCGGCTGCTGCGTGTTGTTGGTCTGGATTCGGATCCGCGCCTCCAGCATCCCCATCGTGGCAAACGAGTAGCAGCTACCACACGACCCTACGCGTCAAGATTATAAAATGACCATCTTGCTCATTTATTTTCAATTATACTTACACAATTCATAAAAAATAAATATAATTTTACCACCTCTTTTACATGTCACTAAAATTGTTTTTCATTTTTATATTTCACTGCATTTCATACGAATTCTTCAATAATAAAGTTCAACTTGTATCCAGATCCTATATAATAAATTATATATTACACACATACCACCTTTATTTATAAATGCTTAATTTCTATAAAATAAAGTTATGTTATAATTATTTAATCAATACATTTCACTTATTCCCATCTGTTCAACATAAAGTAATTAGTGTCTGCAGAAATACACTTTAACCACATGCGGTACTCGCTACATAGTCGTGTACTGAGGTTATCGATGCGTCTAAAGGCCACGCCCACATCTAAAGACATTCAAAGCGAATCCCGCACCTTGATTGCGTATCGGATTGACGTAACTGACTCCGTTCACATTCCTCCAGTCCCACTGCTCTGGCAGACTGGCGGCCTTCTTGAGTAGCTCTGGGGAGGCGGGGGTGGACTTAACACGCCTGAGGAACAAGGGGGCGGAGTCAGGATTATTTACATAAACTTACAACAATGATCAGGAATTTATTTATTTATTTTAATTTTTTTTTTTTTTTTTTTTTACACAAAAAAAAAAAAAAAAAAAAAAT
>JAOVVB010000050.1:6893251-6911238 GCA_028570985.1 Heterobranchus longifilis
GGCCCACCCGACTGACTACTAGAAGTAGCCTTAATGTGGGAGCCCCCTAGTGACGTGGACATGACTAAATTAGGGAGAAAATCAGGAAAAAAGCCAAAAAAAAAAAGAAAGAAAGCGTCCTGAGCCAAGTGTCCGTGGGTAAACAATGTGTCAGCTCAACCATACATTAGCATGGGTAAGTCTGTTCGTCCTATCCCTTAAGTGTGCATCCCTGCATGTAGGGACACACGCCAAGCCAACACTGGCTGGGGGATCCAGCTTACATTTGTTAGCCAGCCTACCATAGGTTTGGCATGATAATGTTGTGCCTACATGCAATAGGCCAAGTTCCGGTTCTGCTTCACTTAGAGGCATATAGTCTATAGACTATATAAGTCCCCAAGTATATCTGGACTTATGGGCTTAAACAGCAACAAATCAGCTTCTACCCACCCTACGAGAAGAGGAACTCCAGAACTACCTCTCAGGACGAAGATTTACTTTAGTCACAAACTGCTTCAATGAATGGCTAAAGCCAAAGAGACAAATGCCTGAATAATCTTGTTTTTTTCCCTCCAGGACTTAAATCCAGGTCCAACATCAAGCACGGGCACCATATGGGACGGTCTATCTACAGTAGGAGGTGTGCTTTAGGGACCATGCCACTGGAAGAGTCACACAAGATCAGACTCGCCACCTACTGAAGACGAGCAGAAAGGACACCATTGTCTAGGCTAACTATGGCTACATGGCTACAGGGCGGGGTAATTAACTGCAAACATGTCGACTTCACAAAACACCAGAACAATAATTCTTTTTCCTCTGCCAGTTACAACAAATTAAACACACACACACACATATTGCATGTTAAAGTGACTGGGGACTGGATTAGGGAGACAAAACAAGAACATGCACGAACACACATATACAATGTGGAAGCAGATGAGTTTCCATGAGTCATTCTCATTGTTCACTGTTCACAAGACTCTCTCTCTCACACACACACACACACATACACACACACACATTTCAGATGTTTACACAGTGTAATCCGAAAGTGCTGAAGAAGTCAGTAGGTCATATCTTTTCCATTCTCATGAAGATAAAAGGAACACACACACACAGAAACACAAAAGAACATACTTGGGGTATCTCTGCTGATGCATCATGGGAAGGATCTCAGAGGGTTCTGACTCAGGAGTTAACAGCTGTGAAAAACATTCTAGAGAGACAAAGACAGACAGAGAGACAGAAAGAGAAAGAGACAGAGAGAGAGAGAGAGAGAGAGACAGAGACAGAGAGAGAGAGGGAGAGACGTAGGGTGACATAGGGTCATTTCATTATACAAAAAAATGTGTATGACTCCGTGTGTGTGTGTGTGTTTGTGTCTGTCTGTCTCACTCGTCCAGTCACCAAGCACTCGAATATGAATCCCAAATGTGTCTTTGTTCTGTGTTGGACACTGAAGAGCAAAAATATAGAGTGAGTCACATACACACACACACACACACACTTAAATAAAAAAGCCCCAAGTTATCTACAGAATCATTACATCATCATCAACACAAGTAATCACAAACACATATAAACACACACACACACTCACCGCAGTCAGCGTGAATGCATGGTTTTCAAATGATGATACACTCGGGCAGTTCAGCAAAATGTACTAAAAACACAAACACACATACACACACACACACACACACATACACACATAAGGAATAAAGGCAAGTTTTGAGACATTAACATTATGCACATTTTATAGGGGCGGGGCTTACTTGTCCTGGGCGGGGCTTAAAGCCACTCTTCAGCATGCGCACCTCGATGACATCACAGAGGTGCCTGGTGACCGATACCACGGTAACAGGAGCGCTGCCCCTCACATAGCGATACACTCTCTCTGCACAATACAGGCAGAGTGGAGCCGAGACCCACAACCACGTCTACGCACACACACACACACACACGCTCAGAGTATTAAATTAATTATATATATATATCATAGGCAGGACATTCCATGTATTCAATTCGATACTGTATTGTTTTTGATTATACCACACACACACACACACACACACACACACACACCTCGGGGAAGTGACGTTTAAAATTGGCCTCTTCGCTACACAGTGTAGAGAAGTTTTGCGATGACTCCGCCCCCTTTTCATCTTTTACCGTCGGTTCAGTTGGACGCGTCTGATTGGTCATGACGCAGCCTGGTGGGTGGGCCTCCATGTTCGTCTGGTACTTTACGACTCCTCTGCGGAATAGAGAGGTCACACGTGTGTGTGTGTGTGTGTGTGTGTGTGTGTGTGTGTGTGTGTGTGTCTGGAAAAGATCTTACCCCAGTCCATGCAGCATCAGGATGATGTAGAAGATGATAAAAATGTTGTGAGTGTACCAGAAGATCTCATAGCTGCACACTCTGCACACACACACACACACACACACACACACACACACAAACATGAATGAAAAAAAAAACAATCAATGAAAAAAAGTGATAAAAATATATATTATATATTTATTTAGAAACCAGAAGAAAAGAAACTGAACAAGAACAAAGTACTGGCAAAAAAAAGAATAAAACGTTGTCTTAAAGTAAAATAAATTATTAATTAATGAAGGACATATTGAGAATGATGAATTAAATAAAGTTGAAATACATAAATAAAAGAAAATAGAAGAAAAAAAGAAAAGAAATAGAAAAAAAACTGCAGAAAAAAACTAACAAGAAACAAAGAAAGAAATTGAAAGAAATAATGGATTGAAGAAAAAAAATCACCAATTAGAGGGCATAAAGAGAAAGTATGATGAAAGAAAGTACATAAAAAAAGTACATAAGAAATGTAATGAAGGAAGAAAAACCAAAAGAAAGAAAGAACAGGAGCAGATGAACCATACACAAACAAGAATGAAAAACCTTGGATTAAATTTCTTTAAATAATCCTAAAAAATATATATTTTTAAAAACACGACATTAAGAAAGAAAAGTAGAATGGGGTAAAGGTTATAATAAAAAACAGTTTATATGAAAATAAAGAAAGATGGAGAGACTGAGGGTATCTGTATGTGAAGTGATGAGGGGAAGTGGGTGAGTGCACATTGAGAACAGAGCTGAAGTGGAAATAAAAGAGCCTTCAATCCTCCTCAAGAGGGCGAGAGTTAAGTGCCCTTTAGAGAGCCCTGGGGCTAGGGGGCGTGGCTTATTGAGGACAAGAGCAGGTCACTGAGTCTTATGAAACACTCATCACACTGCAATTTGAAAACAGCCACGAGCCAGAAAACACACTTCAATCAAAGAACAGTGCTCTCAAAGACACTGTGAGTGTCACTGTGTGTGTGTGTGTGTGTGTGTGTGTGTGTGTGTGTGTGTGTGTGTGAGAGAGAGATCATAGCCTTGGGTCATTTAGCTTTGTGACAATTACAAGTGCCTAGTTGTAAAGAGACAGGAAGACAGAAGAGGGAGAAAAGAGGAGAAGAAAAGAAAGAACTGGGGAAAAGGTAGAGATAAGTATAGAGAAGAGAAATGAATGAAAGAAGAAACTTAGAAAAAAGGAAAAGAAAAAGAAGAAAACAAAATGAAAAAGAAGTAACAGAAGGGATAAAAAGAAAACTAAAAATATAATAGGGAAGGATGAGAAGAATAAAAGAAGAGACGAGTAGATAAAAGAAAGACAAAGAGGAAAAGAAAATCAAGAACAAACCAGAGGAAAAGAAAAAATAAGAATAAACAGGAAACAAAACAAAAAGAAAAACGAAAACCGATATGAACAGAAGAGAAGACAGAAAAGAAGAAAGAGAGAGAAAAGAACAAAAAAATGAGGAAAAAGCAGACAGATTTACCGTATACTGTGAGAGGACGCTGTAAACATCAGGAATAAAATGAGCACCAATAGGACGCCTGTGATCCCAGGAACTGACCAATTAGAGCGAAGAAGAGAAGAGTAAATCACTGGCTCCGCCCCCAAATACAGTAATTCATATCTGCTTCAAGGTTCTTAATAGATGTTTGATGTCTCACTCACCTGTTGTCAGAATGAGGACACGGGGATCCTGTAACAACACACACATACACACACACACACATTTATTATTACTTTCTATACATTTAACTGTTATTATTATAACTTTGAAGATGCAGCACTGTGTGATTTCTGTGTGTGTGTGTGTGTGTGTGTGTGCGTGTGTGTGTGTTTCACCTGTCCCCGGTAATGTGCTACATTGAGGTCAAGAAATTCGTCTGAGAATCGTACAGAGAAGCTGACTGCGTTTACAAGGTGAGCGCTCACGTGAACCACTGAGGAACACACACATACACACACACACACACACACATTGAAGTAGCTGTTCAAAATGCATGAATTTTAGTCATTTAAACAAAAAACAAAAAACACAGCATTTTAGAGTTAATTAGATACGTTTGGTAGTTTTTAATACTTCAAAACCTGTAAGAAACACGGTTACTTGAGTAAAATCAGACAGCAAACGTCAATGCTTCTGAATCGAAACAAACTGAGAAGTGCAGTGCCTAAAAAATCAACCTGAATCAATTCAACAGTCTAGCTACCATTCACAGCTGTTTTTTTGCTTTGAAATAATGTGTACTGTAGGGACGGGAATCACCAGAGGTGACCCGATACGATATTATACGTTTATGTTGTTTAGTTCTTTGACGAATTTCATTCATTCTGAATCACTGATTTGTATATTTGAAAACTGCAAACATACAGATTGTTCATGTGACGGCTTAAAGGAATATATCAGGGTTTTTTTTTGTCTGTCTTAAAATAAAATTAAACATTCAGTATAATAAAGGTACTTACTGTACCATAGGTCTTGGCCTGGCTAGTTCTGGGAAAAGCATTTAATTTGTACTAAATACAGTGTAACTTTGAAAGATACTATCTTGATTTAGCTCAATGGGACTGCAGAAACTTAATATGAGTCACAGCTGAACTTTGGAATGTACTTTTGCATGTTGTAGAATTTGGCCCTGATTACTGTACTTACATTGTACTCACGTTCCAGGTGACGAACACTGCGGTCAGTGTGCAGGAAAAAAAATTATGACCAGACCTACTGTGATTTATTTATATGAACCTCAATTTTGACTTCTGAACTATCCCTTCTTGCTAGTCCACACTCCACACCTGGTTTCCGAGAACTTGTACATTTACCTTCTAAAGTTGAAAGCACCAATTCAGAATCGTTACCTGGTTGCGCTTTAAGCTAAAAATTTTAGCTAGCTGAATAAAAACAAAGCATTCCACAGCTGTTAGCGGTAACAAAGTGTTAAGTGTAAAATGTTTAATAAACGTCTCATCACTGTAGCGAAGATATTATATTGTGTCTTTTAATACTATGTTTTTCTATATACTTATCTGCTAACTGCAGAAAGTTAGCTAGTGGACTGATAAACTAGCAAATAGTAGTTAATGACTAAACAAGTTAATACGCAAATATTACACGTGCAGAGTGTTAAAGACGTCATGTACGAATTATATCCTGAACAACTGGATGGAAAATAAAAAGGAAAAAAAGGTTTATACAGTATGTGATCATTTTTATGTGCCGATGTCCAAAACGAATTTAGGAGAAACCTATAAATGTAGTATGAAAACCTAATTTGTTAATTTGCTAACAAATTAACCTTAATTTGTTAGCGTCAAACAAATTAGCCTCTTTCAGAATAGCAGATATGTATTCTTATGTTTGGCTATGTGCTAAACACCGCGGGTCTGTTAGATGTTTTCTTAGAAAGGTCCTAGAGTGGGCGTGCATACACATGTACACACATACACACAATACCCCCTGAGGAGAAGTCTTACAGCATGCCTAAAGTATGCAGGACTCAGGATCTGTTCAACAGCTGATAATCTCTTTCTCCATCTCCCTCTCTCTCTCTCTTTCTTCTTCTCTTTCTCTCATAGACTTCGTTATGCTTTGTGTCAACTTGTTGCCATGGTGATAGGCTACCTCAGGAAGTAGGAACTCTGTAATTAGAATAACACTAAAAAGTCCTGAGGTAGGAAATATAACAGAGATTCTAGTACATTCTATCAGTCTCTCTCTCTCTCTCTCTCTCTCCCCCTCTCTTTATCTCTCTCTCTCCCTCACACACACCCAACACATACACACACCTGTTAACCAAGTTAAACACAGTTGGTCCACTTAGATTTCAGCACCAGCCTAAAATAATAAGCTATGTTTTTTTTCCTTCTTTTAAATGATGGAGCTAGCTGTGTAGCATTATATTACAACCTGCTTGGAAATGGCAGCTGCTAAGACCAAAGCTCTGGTCAAACGGCGTTCTTGCAAATACTTAAAGAAATTCAGGAGAAAAATTAAAAATATATATACATTACATATATATTTTATTGTACTAATATAATTAGTACATGATAATAATACTAATCCAATAAATTTTAAACGTTAGCTAGAGTTTGGTGTATATTTTATTCAGTTATCTATAGCTAGTTGTGCTAGTTGTACTATTAGCGTTTCTGACTAAAACATTGCTAAAACAAAAATGCTAAGACACTAACTGTGGTCATTAACTGTTAGGAGCTATGAGATGATGAAATAACTGGTCTTGTGGATATAATTTTTTTTTAAATCATGGAAAATATTATATATACAAATATTATAATTATATAACTTATTAAGCTAAATCATAAATGTTTTAGCTATGTTAGCAAAAGTTTGTTGTAACTTAGGTTAAAATTAGCTTTTCTGATTTTATTCAATTATTTATAATTAGTTGCGCAAGTTGTGTGTTAAAATATTTAACTCAGTGTTTAGCTATATGCTAGTGGCTTGATTAGCCCTGATACTATGTACTATTAGCTCTAGTGATTTGATTCAATTATTTATAGCAAGTAGTAGTTAGATAGTTTAGTCAGCGTTAGCTAGATGTTACTAGCTTGATTAGCCCTGAAAGTATGCACTATTAGCATTTATAAAGAAAGAAAGTCAGAAAATGTAAAAAAAAAAAAAAAAAAAAGAAAGTCATGTGCTAAGATGCCAACTGTGCTGTTCATTATTAGTGGTTGCTAGCTTGGACAGTTAATGGACGGTTGAGGCCAGGAGAGTTTACTGTGATTGGTTAGTTATAACTAGTTCTTTTATATATTTATTCACTTTCCATGACTTTATCCTGTACAGGGTCACAGGTGCCTGGAGCCTATCCCAAAAGCTAAAGGCGGAGTACATCCCGGACAGGGTGCCAATCCATATACATACACAAACACACACAAACACACACATTACAGGCAAGTTGGGAACGCCAATTACCCTAATCTGCATGTCTTTGGACTGTGGGAGGAGACAGGAGTACCCGGAGGAAACCCACCAAGCACAGGGAGAACTCCCTGTAAACCTGAAGTGGGAATCGAACACTTGACCCTGGAGGTGTAAAACCACCGTGCTGTCGTTACCTAGTTTAACTATAATTTCATCACTGTTGGACTCACCTGAGAATATGCAAATAGTGACACCACACGCCACATGGAAGGTTTTACTTTTGTCCAACAACCTGCGGAATTTTCTGCTGTTCAGCTGAAACAGACGATGAACAGCGATGATCAGATTTCCTGATAATAGCACAGTTTCAGTTTTAGCAAGATGTTTCCCTTAGACATTTTTTTATCTCACAGTGAATATCTCTCTCTCTGTCTGTCTCTCTTAGTGTCTCTCTCAGCGTCTTACCTGTGTCTGCCCCCTTAGAACGGTGAGGACAGATCTGCACATCGGCAGCAGGACGAGGCTGCAGTTCAGATTCAGGACGGATGCTGATGCTCGGCTTACACACAGTCCTGGCTACACACACACATACACATACTGTATATAAAAGTAAAGTTTCATTCAGACATTTACTAAAATGGCAAGGCATCTTCACAATGATTGGCTAGTGTGTGTGTGTGGGGGGGGGGGGGGGGGGGGGATGTTATATTGTCCAGTGTGCATAAAGTGTGTGTACATGTAGTCATATTCATACACACTCAATTTATATTATTTTCTTAATTGTATAGAGAACAGACTATGTGTGTGTGTGTGTGTGTGTGTGTGTGTGTGTGTGTCTCTAAGCCCCTCTAATATGCTATGAGTGATCTTTGGGCTCTCTTTGTAGAAGCTGACATGCTGCCACATGTTCTCGGCTGTAAGGAAATACTCTCTCTCTTTCTCTTTCTCTCTCTCTCTCTCTCTCTGTCACACACACACACACTTAAATGTACAGGTAAGAGTACAATATAAATTGAGCGTGTTTAAATATGTCACATATAACATGTACACATACGTCAAGCACACCGGACAATATAACACACACTTAATCTGCACATTTTACAGATAAGAAAACACATAATTTTGTGATTGTGTGTGTGTGTGTGTGTGTGTGTGTGTGTGTGTGTGTGTGTCTGTGTTCAAGTGTGTCTGTGATATTGGACTACATGTACACACACACTACAGTACAAACACACACAGATTTTAATTAACTTTAACTTAAATATACAGCATGTGTGTATATGTGTGTGTGGGGGGGGTGTCTGTGTGAATTTATATGTCTATGACATTTGACCACACACCCACACCTTTACTCACACATTACTACACACTCTACACACACAACACACATTCCAACACACCTTCCTCCGCAGACCTCAATTTAAGTTGACATTGATTGTGTGTGTGTTTTGGTGGGTGTGTTAATTTAACTTTTAAACTAAACTTTTGGACACACACACACATCACAAATAACCACACATACCTCAGCATACCTTAGTCAAAGTTGACACAGATTGTGTGTGTGTGTGTGTGTGTGTGTGTATATGTTTCTCACTTACCCCCAGCATGTTGTGTAAGTAGTAATACTCTGGTCCACTGCAGTATAGCCTGAATGTCCTCCAGAAGATCCACACACTCACACCTACCCATACCACCTAAACACACACATACACACACAGCGTTAGCATACACACATACAAACACTGATATCGCAGTGTGACAATTAGGCGCAAGTTTTTCGATGCAAACTTGGAGTTACAGCTTATGCCGAGTCTTAGTGAGTGTTTTCTCTATAATTTCTGCATATCTGAGGGAAATGTTGATGTTCCTGATGATTTGGTCTTGTTTAAAGTGTCACTACGACTTTCTTTATTATAAACAATTTATACCATAGAATTCCCAAATCTGGTTCATCAGACAGCACATCCTAGCTGAAACTTCAGGGTGCTATCGATGCCCGTAAATGCTGAACTAACACCAAGCTTTTAAGTGCCTAAGGACTGGCAGTTTATGTACGAACCTCAGCAGCGACCTCATTTCCCCTCTCGGCTGTTCCAAACACTCAGCATTCAGCATCAGCAGTTTACTAATCACCTGATCATCTGTCATCATCTGCACCTGTTTCTCACTGGTTCATGCCTTAAGCAGCACCTTTAGTGTTGACTTTAAATGGAATTAACATCTTCAAAGTTGAATTAACACTTTGGTGCCAGAACCACATCACTGTTTCCATCTTGATCATTAACATGCATGCTGTTAATTTCTTCAAAATTGACTATTTTGCACTTTAGGACGTTAGAACAATCATACTGCTGCAGTCGTACTCCATACTATAAAATATATTTGTATACTTAGAAAATTAGATTCGTTTTTTTGTTTACTTTTATACTTCTCATAGTGTAATTGATAGAAAATTAAATTGTGTTTATTAATTGTTAATTGTTATTTTGAACTATAAACTGAGATACGTAACTATTAAACATACCATTTTGTATACAAACATATTTACTGAGGCTACCAACAAATAGTGGCACAAATGATCTCATTAACAGGATGTCTACCAATATTTATTTATCACCTCAAAAGTATTTTAAAAATAAACAAATACTTAAATTACCGACAAACTCTACATGAGTTTTGGACTATGCATATATACCTGTTATAAATTGTTGACGTTACACTTTCCTCTTGTAATTTTTTATTGAGTAATTGAAATTTATGTTTTTTTGTTAATGGAATTTGCAGTTTAAATTGTTGTTCTATCTTTTGCTAAATTTTATTATTTTAATTTGTAGGGAAATTCTACACTGCCTGGACAAAAAAGTCACCGTTTTAGAAAAATAAAGCAAAGAAAACAGCTAAGAAGATTTGAAGTTACGGGATTAAAAGCTCACTTAAATGCTGAGTGAAGCTGTATGGTAAAAATCATAAGTAAAAAAACAGAGCTATGTTATAATAGTGAAACTCAGAGCATTTCTGAACACACACAATGGATCTCTGCCCAGACTGCTGCCTAGACCCGGGAGGTAGAATATGGATAAATGGTTGGAGATGAATGGATTGATGTGTTCAATAAGTGGAATTAACATATAGCTAAAGCTTTACCTTCAATGTCATATTAACATCTACTCTGGCTTACTGTATTAACTTCTGAACTACATGAACAATATAATTGTTGAACTAACAATTAGCATGAACACTTTTAGTACTCAAGCCTTAACATGAAGATTACAACCAATCAACAGTCATGTCATATTAATAATTAATAATAATAAAAGATTAGTCCATGTGCAAGTATTTATCCTTGTAGATTTGTGCTTTCTGGCACATTCTTCTGAGTTCTAAATGTCGAAAAAGATCATATCATCAATTCTTAAGAGAAAGTACCATATAGAAGAATAGAGTTTGAATACATTTTCTAGCAGCAGCTAATTAAACCCAGTTAGAGCAAACTAGCTACAATAAAGACTATAATAAAGCACTAATTGTACACATTTCCAGTATTATAGCTGTTTAAATATTGCGTCTGAGGATAAGGTGTAACTTTTCCATTTACAACCAGGAAAAATAGCCACTTTCAACTTGTTAATTAATTTATAACAGTATTAGCTTTAGATCAGTTACTATACGAACACAGTACATTGCTAGATCTTTACCACCGAGGAAACTAATGAATGCTTAGAGTTATCACTAACATTATCCGGCTAGCTTGTTGCTAATCTACTCAATATTGTGTTGTAAACTCAGTCAAAAACCATTGAATTAGTATTTAAAGTTGCCTACAGCAGAACAGACCCACTAGCTGCTCTGGCTAGCGACTGTAAAAATGCAGCTACTATAAAGAGGCATTCATGTTTTTCCCACTTTCCAATGTGGAAAATTACAAACACAGCAAATGTTTTTGAGTTAATTTCTTTCCTTAGAGTTCAAGGATAACTAGACTACTTAAACCCAGCCAGACACTTATTGACCTAATTTACAGTAGCTAACAGGAAAATTATTAATGAACTCATATGAAATTATTATATAAATTTATTAGAAGTTGCTATTTCACCAGGAAATTTTTTAGTTTTTGAGATGTTAATTCCTTCCGTTGTTTCTGTTGAACCTTTTGTAACACAACTCAGCATTACCTGTTGTGTAATTGTGTTGTGAGCATACTTAAAAAAAAATTACATACAAATTTTTATGAACTTCTTCAAAGATTGTTATTAACTTTTTAACTTTTTTAGTATTAAAGTTGGATAAATTGCAATTGACTCTTGGAAGTCACTGCTGGCTGGAGAAAATTTACTATCATAAATAAGGAGTTTACGAAACTTAAGTTTTCAAACCAGTTTTGTGTCACAGCTTTGGTTTGAACCAAAAAAAAAAAAAATCAATAAAATTTCTTAAGCGACTCAATACAATATAAGTGTTCATATTAGCTGACCTGATTTTAGCTACATTTGTTTAGCGTAATCTGGAGCTAGGTTTGTTAGGAACCCAGTTTTACTTTCTTAGTTATTACCTACTTAGTTGCTACTCTTGTTTGCACAGTTACACAAGTGCACTTGATGTCTTTTTGTATTGTTCTTAGCTGGTTTTGTTAATTTGTGTTGTATGGAGCGCCTCGATCCTGGAGGAACGTTGTTTCGTTTCACTGTGTACTAAACTGGTTTTGGGTGAAATGACAATAAAAAGCCTACTGGACTTGACTAGTGAACACAACCAGCTTGTTCAACAAAGTAAAATTTACCCACTAGCTACAGTAAATGTATCAGCGAACAGCTGTGTAAAGTAAGAAGTGTTTCTGCAATAGGATACTAAAGTTACATGTAATTGAAAAAGGAAATATAGGTTGAATTTGAAGTTGAATTAACCTACACTGACCACTCCAGCATAGTGTTGTTGAATTATACATTAATAGTGTGTGGGATTAGTCAAGCTGTGTAGATGTTCAATTACTGTAAATGTGTGTGTGTGTGTGTGTGTGTGTGTGTGTGTGTGTGTGTGTGCGCTCTATACCAGAACGCAGTGTTTTCCTCCCTCGTTGGTCACCCAGCTCTTCAGAGACAGACCCATGTCCACAGTGCGCGAGCTCCCGATGTGTCTGCGTTCAGGCGCGTCTCCGTCCGGACCGCGCGCGCTCTCCCACTCTCTCTCTCTCCCCCTCTCGCGCTCTCTGTGTCTCGTGCGCCGGCCGGTCCTGCTCGAGCTTGGACTCGTCGCGAGCAATGTTGTCCCACAGTTAGAGAGAGAGAGAGAGAGAGAGAGAATAGAGGAGGAGGGGAAGAGTTCATTGAGTTGCGGAAATGGGAAAGAACTTCCTTTGTATTGTGTGAGTTGTGTCAAAGTTGCTAAAGAAATTATTATTATTAATATTAATACTAGTAGCAGTAGTAGTATGCTTCTAATTATACTTTAGTATCCCAGAGTAACATTTGACAAAAAGATCTAAAAACACTAAAGCAGCAGGCTTTGTGGAAATTCATATTTGTACATGCTCAAGATTTCTTGGTGATACACATGTCCAGTTACAAAAAAAAATAAAAATAAATTAAAAAGTTAAGCTGTAACTTGTCAATCAGACTTAAATAACAAAGCAAAATTTAGTCGTGTATCCTTATATCTTTCTTTTTGTCATTCAAAATGACAATATGTTCAAAATGAATAATGATAGATTAGATTTTCAACATTGATGCTGTATAAGTGTCTTAGCAAATATTGCACTGATGATGTTTGCAATGCTCATAGTGAATCAAAACTAAATAACCACTTTTTTAGAGTTTAACAGTAAATAAACAGTAACATAAGAGTAAAAAGGTTGATCTTAAGCTTGATTATTGAAGTTGAGCTAAGAATATGTCATTAGCACCATCTGGTGGTAAAGAACAGGTCTGCAGGTCTCAAATCGCAGATTGCTGGGCGTGTCTTAGTGTATAAAAAAGAAATAAAGCCACGCCTCTCAAACGCAGGCAACAGGGAGCAAAAAAAAAAAAAAGTCCACATTTTACGTTGATTACAGCACACCATGAGGTGTCCAGTTCATGTGTGAAAATGATTTCTCATGCTCCCAGAACTGTTCTTTCACACTCTGAGTCATGGAACGTGGCCGTGCTATCAGGGAAGAAAAGATGTGATAATCTGGTCATTTAGTACTTTAGGTCATCAGCTGACTTCATTTTATTGCCACATAATGTTTTTAAGCCTAGACTTGAGCAACTGATCAACCCCAGATCATAACACTGTCTCCAGAGGCTTGTACAGTGGGCACTATGCATGATGGGTGCATCACTTCATGTAATTCCATTCTGACCCTGACACGCCCATCACTCTGGTATAGGGTCAATCTGGACTTAAGGTCACATGAACTTTTTCTCCATTGCTCCAAAATCCAATCTTTATCCTCCCCAGCAAACTGAAGCCTTTTTTTTCTGATGAGAATCATTAACTCTCACTAAATGTTTTCTTATGGACACACCGCTGATTAATCCCAATCCTGTGAGTTCTCATCACATTGTGCGTGTATGGAAATCTGGCTTTATGGGATACTCTCTCTCTCTCTCTGTCTGCCCCCTGTCAATCAGAAATTTCACTAGCCAGTTGTTGGCACCTGGGTGGGCATGGATGTGGGTACACATGCTAGCATGGATAGCATTTTCCAGGAGCAGCAGGTTGAAAAGATTTGGTCACTGAAGAAGCTGGCTTGAGGGTGTGGATCACTTAAGAGTCACTCTCACTCTCATAGGACTCGGGACACTAGGCAGGACAGGGTGCCAGTCCATCATAGGACACAAGCATGCACACACTCTCACACACTATGCACAATTTGAGAATGCCAATTAGGCTAATTTGCATGTTTTTGGACTGTGGGAGGAAACCTCAGTACCATGGTATCATGGTGTGTAGCACACTGGATGGACCACAGAAAGCTAAGGAGAGAGTTGTCTAAGCACATTAGAAACAAAATTATAGACAAACATGTTAAGGGCTAGAAGACCATCTCAAAGCAGCTTGCTGTTCCTGAGGCCACAGTAGCACATATTATTCAGACGTTTAAGGTCCACAGAACTGTAGGACTGTCAATCTCTTTGGAGGAACAATTTATGACAAATTGAAGAGATGGATAATGCGAATGGTAACCAAAGAGCCCAGAACAACTTCCAAAGAGTTTAGAAGTGAACCCCAAGGTCAAGGTAAATTCAGATAGTGCCATCCATCTAAGGAGGACTCCACAGTTGAAAGCAAATCATAAAAAAGCGAGACTGGACATTGCCAAAATGTATATTGGCTTGCCACAAAGCTTCTGGGAGAATGTCCTTTGGACAGATGAGACAAACTGGAAATTTTTGGCCGTTCACATCAGCTCTCTGTTCACAGAGGAGAAAAATGAAGCAGACAAAGAAAAGGTGTACCTACTGTGAAACACGGAGGAAGCTCGGTTATATTCTGGGACCGATTTGCTGCATCTAGCACAGGGTGTCTTGACTCAATGAAATCTCAAGACTATCAAGGCATTGTGGAGTGAAATGTTCTGCCCAGTGTCAGAAAGATTGTTCTTAGTTAACAGCATAATGACCTAAAACGCACCTCTAAAAACACCCAAGAATGGCTAAAAACAATTGGACTGTTCTGAAGAGGCCTTCTGGGAGCCCTGATCTAAATTTTTTGGAACATCTGAGAGCTGAAACAAGCAGTCTGGAGAAGGCGGCCTTCAAACCTGAGACAGCTGGAGCAGTTTGCTCAGGAGGAGTGGGGCCAAATACCTGTGGAGAGGTGCAGAGGTCTCACTGAGAGTTACAGATTTCAGTGATTGCCTCAAAAGGTTGTGCAACAACATATAAACATATAAAGGGTACAATAATTTTCATGGGGCATTGGTGGGTCAGTGGTAGGTTTCTCGCCTACAATGCGGAATGCCCGGGTTCGATTACCAGCCACTGGATGCAGTGCCAGTCTGACTAAAATGGGAGGGTTTCGGCAGGAAAGGCCTCCGGCGTAAAACCTGTGCCAAATTATTGTGCGGATCAGTTGGTTCCGCTGTAGGGACTCCTTAACTGGATCAGCTGAAAGACTAACAACAACAACAAGGGTACCATCATTTTTGTCCAGGCCAGTTTCATTACTTAGTTGTTTTTTTATGCTTCTGTTGAACCACAATTTAAAAGCAATGTCTTGATTTTCTTTATTTTTCAGTACATTTTTTACTTATTATTACTTTTTGTCAGTTTCAAGTTTTTGTAGCTGTACAAAATTGTTTACATTCCTAAATGCATGTCCTCCAATCACGTGTCAGTATGCGCACGAGCATGCTAATTCTCTCTCTCTCTCTTACACACACACTCCTCCCTCATTCCCTCATAATAAAGCCCGAGTTGTTGGGCTGCGTGTAAGCGCGCGCGCACAGTGTCTGCTTCACGCGCGCTTCAATGGGCTCGAGGAAGAAGCTCGTGCGCTGTTTGGAGTGTCTCACCGTTCTCGCGCTCGTGTTCTTCGTGGGCTTCATTATCGGTAAGGGGACGTCACGTGGTGTGCGTAAGGAAGGGAGATTTTTATTTTGCTGTGACTGTCGTTCGGGTGCACGAGCCCCGGTGCATGGCATGCAACTGAGGATTTACATAACCAGCATAATGTTGCATTGTGTGTGTGTGTGTGTGTGTGTGTTGCCCTACCGTAACTTTTAACCCCAACCAAATTTCTTTCTCATCATTTAACTGCAGAACAAAACTAACTGCAGAACAAAATCTAATCAGTGAAGTTTTGATTTGATTTGAAAAATCTAATGATTTCAAGACTCCAGTATACGGAATCCTGCACCGATCTGCCGTCTGCCTGGAGACAAGAAGAACATTATCTTGTTACAGTTGCACCTGTCAGGGGTGGGATATATTAAGCAGCAAGCGAGCAGTCAGTCCTCAAAGTTGAGGTGCAGAAAGCAGGAAAAATGGGCAACCTGATTGACTCTGATAAGATCTCCACACTTCTGATGTGTTCCCGGTATGCAATGGTTAGTGCCTACCGAAAGTGTCCTGAGAAAGCACAACCGGAGAACCAGCAGGTTCATTAATGTGCATGAGGAATGAAGGATGTCTGCAGCGATTTCACGGAAGAGCTCAAAATCAGTCAATATTGGTTCTGATGTAAATCCATCAGCTTGCTGCTCAGAGTGCTCGTGCTGACCTCAGTACACCACCGGGAGCCCTTACAGTCAGCACGTGAGCATCAGAATCGAAGCATGGACAAGTGCAAGAAGGTGGCCTGGTCTAAATCATTAACCATGAATGATGAAGCTTGGGAAGCTGATCTGTTTGAGCAGAGTGTACAGATTGTACCGAAGGACTAAAGACTAAAGCGCCGCTTTGATTCCAGAGTTGATTACTGATGCCATTCCTTCGACTGTTTGAATCTTTTAGTGTATTTGTGTAATAAATTATTGACCCGGACCTACCCCAGAGTGTTTATTAGACCCTGTCAGATGACACGAATCAGTTCTTGGTAGCAGATGGACTCTGATCTTTGGACCCATGTCTGTGTTTTTTCTTCATTTGTATATGAATGTAAGAGCAGCTTTGTTTTTTTTTATTCTTCTTATCTTAGGGTGGTTTGCAAGACCTGCTGACACGCATCATGAAAAGTCACAGGTGCGTGACTTCCTGCATGAGTTCATGGACGATATCCATGCAGGCAACATCAAAGAGCACCTTAGGTATAAACCCACACATACACAAATACCTATAGCACCTTAGTTATAGTAGATCAGCCAATCAGCTCTTTTCTTTGCCTCAAACAGGAAGTTCACTCGTCTGCCTCATTTGGCGGGAACGGAGCAGAACCTGCGATTGGCCGAGCAAATTCGGGAGGAGTGGCTTGCGTTTGGGCTGGACTCGGCCGAGCTCGTGTGGTATGACGTTCTGCTCTCGTATCCGAACTCGACCATGCCGAACTACGTCTCTGTAATGAACCAGCACGGGGAGGAGGTACGCTCTCGCACTGTACACCTGTCCATAAATCCTAATCCAAGCCTCTGTCCGTCATCCCTGAAATAAAATCAACAGGATAAGATATCTGTTAAATGTATCTGAAAACAATCTCTTGTTGAGATTGGAGTGTGTTTGTCATACCAAAAGTTCCATGCATACCACATGCACGCACACACACACACACACACACACACACACACACACACTCACTATTATCTTGATTTACTCCTTTTTCATCAGCGCATGTGTAAGGCATGTGGTCTCACCAGTTGAGATGAGACATGATGGTAATAATTATCCCTGATTACACCTTCCCCTGGAAAACTATTCCAGTCTGAATAGGCCTTCCCAGAAACAGCATGACGTTCCAATAACTCTGGACCTCACTAATGACTTCTGGGAGATTAATGGCTTAAACAGGAAACAATATCTTTATATCATGCAAATAAAATATACACTTAGTTCTGTTAAGAGAATCTTGCAGCTTTATGTAAATAAATGCTTGAAATAGGACTTAACCTTTTTAAATGATGTAATGAGGTTAATGTTATATTACGTGTATGCTAGAGGTGTATATTAGCCCTGACGAAAGGACCGTGAGAAATGCACAGTCCTGTAATTATTGTAATTATTATCTGGTGGACATGGACATACACGACTTTGCGACAAAGATGATGATGATGAAAGTTCTCATGTAATAGCGCCTGCTTTTCTAATGGGACATTCCTTCTACTGTGAATTCAGAATGCACATGGAAAG
>JAOVVB010000050.1:6936835-6957788 GCA_028570985.1 Heterobranchus longifilis
ATTTGAATACTAAATGTATTGCTATATGTTATATATTGATATATACTGTATATATATATATATATATATATATATATATATATATATATATACACACACACATATAATAGTATTATGATATTAAGTTTATTAAAGTGAACTCACATGTCGACTTCCCCGTCGTTGTCGCTCATTGTGACAGTTTATAAAACCCTCACAACTTAAATACACAGATTATTATATTAATTCTCCACAAAAACACCACAGTTTCATCCTCTTCATATCATAAATACTGAACCACTTGGCAAACTGTCTCACAGCGCGCGAGCTAAACAAGCTAAACATCTCCTCTGAGAGAAACAGCCGACAACGTTCATATTTAACGCAACATTCAAACTCCCTATTCAAAATACATATTATAATAGTCACGTAAAATTCGATTTGACGTGAATAAAAAGAAGAAAAATGAAAGTTATTCTAAAGTTCAGCCGAGCTAGAATAACAACTGCTGATTTTTTCGACTTTTCATTTCCGCCTGCGCAGTTTGATGGCGTCACGGGATCGAGTTCGCGTCGCGTCGCGTCGCGTCATTAGTATAGATCATGTTACAGGGTTAAAAGACAAAAGTACAAAACTTTTTTTCCCCTTAAATCCTAATTCCAAATATATATTATTCTAATTCCAAAATTATATATATATATATATATATATATATAATTTTTTTTAAATGCACTTTAAAAAAATTTTTACATTATGAAAGAAATATAATTTTGTATTATCACCAGTCAAAATAAAAAAGCTCTCAAAGGTTTTGCAGTCTAACTGTTTTTGTTTAAACCATGTGACAACATATATTTATTTCTTTAAGGACTAATATGTTTTTGACCCATTGTGTATTAAAGTCTTATTATACAACAGTTTGTTCCTATCCGCTATTTCGATTGGTCCAAGCAGCGCTCCCAGAGTGCCGATATTCAGTATAACGTCACTGTGTTCATCAGAATTAATGACATCATTAGCGTTCACTGTTTCATTCAGGAAGTACAGATTGGTCCAAAACATTTTGAAACACTAACAGTTATCTATTCCCTTTTTCAAAAGTTGAATTCTGGCAGCAACGTGTAGTTTTGTTTCCTCTAAAGATCTTCGTACTGTTGTTGATATTTACGTGACTGTTGAAAATGGCAGACCACTCAGTGATGGGTTAATTTTTTCTTTTTTCCCCCCTTAGCCCCAGGAAGACACATCCGATGTTGTTTCTTGTTAAAGAACTAAAAATTAACAATTCTAATATTTTAAGATACTGGTTTTCGTGAGTTGTAATCATTAAAAATTGAAACAAAAAGATTTGAAATATTTCACTTTATATGTGAAAACCCAGAATGAGTTTTTTCTTGAATTATGAAAGAAAATGAACTTTTTAATATTCAAATTTTTCGAGATGCACTGTACATCTACCACAACAAAAAGTAAGTTCTACACTGCAATGCTATTTGGTACTACAGTGAAATTTTTTTTTTTTTTTTTAAATGAATCAATTCCATCTTTAGCCTTGTAGCATGTTATGCAAAACACAGTGATGACTTGATAGGTATGCCTAACATAGAAGCCTCCAGATGACATCATGAACACTTTGCTTAGGCATGTTTCTGGGGAAAACAAACAAACAAAAAGAAAAAAAACTCAAACCCTGTAGGACCAGAAAATTGTTTCATCCTTACTGCTGTTTGGGGTTTCTAAATGCCTGCTGACAAGAGCAAGCACAGGTACATCAGATCAAACTCCGATCAAAAGCAAAAGGCTAAGCTGGATCGTGTTAGATTTTTAGAAATCTGTGCTTGCTCCTCTTTTGGTATTTTAAGAACAGTTTTTATAATTTTCATGCTGGAAGACCATAGATTACTTAGTGTATTACACTAGGCAAGAACAAAATGATCCTTATTTCAGAAATGACAGTGTAAGGAAGTGAAATGGAAAATAAAAGGGCACACCATACACACTAATTTTAACTGAATTTAATTTCTGTACATGAAAACACTTAAATGTGAAAATGAAGCAAAGAATAGAATGAGCAAAAAGGCAAACATTTAAAAATGGATGAAAACAATACAAACGCAATACATTGATCAGCCATAGCATTAAAATCACTGACAAGTGAAGTGAATAGATTTTATCATCTTATTACAATGACACCTGTCAAGGAGTGGGATATAGGAGGCAGCAAGTGGACAGTCAGTTCTTAAAGCTGGTGTGTAGAAGGCAGGAAGAAACTGGTGAACTGGTAACAGGGTCATGGGCACCCGAGGGTCGTCAAGCCACATTCGGCTAACCCTTCAGTCTGAATCCACAGAACTACACATTCTGATTTCTGTCCACTGCTGAAAGCACTTACAAGAAGCGCGTGAGCATCGGACCACCTACCTAAACATTGTTTAATAACTCCCTATTGGCAAGATAATGCACCCTGACACATAAAAATAAAAATTCAGAAACAAGTTCAAGGTGTTGACTCAGCCACTAAATTGTTCAGATGCTCACTCCGATTAAGATTTTATGGATTAATGGATCAGGCTGGTTATATCTTTGTGCCAGATACCAAGGCACACCTTCGGGGGTCTTGTGGAGTTGAGGCCCTGATGGATCATGAGCTGTTCTGATGGCACAAGGAGGTACTGACTATATTAGGCAAGTGGTTTTAATCTTACGGCTGATCGGTGTATATACAGTAGATGAACTGCTAAATCCACAATGCTGGAAGTCTTAGTTCAGTTAGTTTTTTTCTATGATTGTAGGATCATGGAACATAAGTAACAGACAGAAATATAGCCACAAAGAAAGATAAAAAAAATAGAAGGGAGGAAAAAAAAAAAAATCAAATGACAAATATAAATCGGAAAAAAAGTAACTATTGATTACAAATAATTCTGGATATTTACAGTTTTGTGGAAATATGTACAGGAATAAACTAAAGCATATGAGGCTGTTCTATGAATATTGGATTTCTTCAGTAAATTATATGATTTAAAACTGCTCTAATGTAAGGAGGTGCTGATGATCGGTTTTACGATGTGCCAGTATATACAACACGCAAAACATAATGGAAGAGATGGTGATCAGAAGCTGCCTAGTTAAACAGAGAGATCAATTCCTTCCCATTTGAGTCATATAGGATAGGAACAGCAGTCTTACAGCAACTTTGAACCACATACTATAATAATTATATCGGGGGTCCTACATGGGCAGGATGGGCATTTAAGACCCAGTGGCAGAACACGTGGTTTGGTTGCCTTGACAAGCAATAAGTGCGTTTATATTCGAGAATTTCTTCTCAGGGGGGGCCTTGGAAAGGAACGACACACATACATACAGCTAGAATTAGATAAAAATTCTGCATGAATCGAAGGATTAAAAACAAAAAACAAGGACTTAAGGAAAACTCAAAATAGGCAGGGTTTTATAAGTCTCCAGCCAAGTAAAAAGTTCTCTCTCTCTCAAAAAAAAAGGGGGGGGGGGGGGTACAAGCCAAAACGTAAGACAACAGCATCACAATTATGCGCCTATTCACTTGCCTTTGGATTGTCAAGTTTTTTCTGCCCATACACACTACACTGCTTTAACAAATAATAATCCTAGCAAAAATAATTTCCTGAAGCTTGACAGCTTGGATCCCTGAAAAGAATGTAGTGATTTTTTTTTATTGTATCCAAGATTCAAGTTATTTTGGTTTCCGCAACAACAATCAAATCCAGGCAAGATTTTGAGATGAGAGCAATAAGAGCATGTAAAAGAATTTACAAAAGAAAAAAGAAAAAAAAAGAAAAAAAAAAAAATCCACAACCAAACAAACATTCAGTGTATATAAAAAAAATCAATCAACACCCTGACATTGCACTTTGTTTGGATGATGAGGAAGAAAGCAGGTTCACATCTTCATCCTGAATTTCATCAACTGTGAAGAAAAAAATACAGAGTGAGACAAAATATTTTATTACAAGTGAATCCTGTTCCCCCATATGAACCTGGTGCAAAACAGAGTACCCCCTTGTTCACACTAGCAAAAGAAAAATCACTTTTTATTCCATAGGATGATTTATTATTATTATTTTTAATTATTATTATTAGAATGTTTCCTGAAATCAAAGTTCAGTTAGTGAGAATGTAAGGTCAAGGTACTGTGTCATGTGAACTTCCTCATTGACCGTAACACCAAATACTTCTAGTGTCCCAGATGTTTTTAGTTTCCCACCACATCCCCGTGACCATGACAGAAAAGAAACGAACGGCATGCGAATCCTGAGTTACCTGATTTAATCACAGCAAACCGCTAAAAGACGGGCTCTGTTCAGGAACACACAGCTCACGTTTAGTGTCAGGGAATTAACCGTAAACTCTCACTTTGACATTCCTGTCCCATATTAACACAATCCATTCTGCACATCGTATAGGCTTTTTGCTGTTCTGACAAACTCCAGCACCCACTGCAACCTACAATCACTCTCACCGTCTGACCGACACTCGGTTACTCATCATGAATGGACAGAATCAGTTAAACAGGATTGTCAGGTCGATATCATTCGCAAAAGTTGGACGTGACTTTTTGACTCACCTTTTTCGCACTGCTGGTGATCTTTGGTGATTTCGCGCTGGTGGTGCGTGGGGATTTGCGAAGCTTGTTAATGCCGCGCTGCAGCCTGCTGTCGCCACGCACCACTTTTTTAGGAGTATTATCGATTATAAACGCCATGGACTGCCTCCGATCAGCCTAAGAAAAGAAAGAAAGAAAAAAAAAATTGCACCAGAGTATCAAAAAGGTATTGTATAAATACACACACACGGAACAAAAAGAGACAGACCGGAGAGGGTGCGATGTTCTGCGAGCTGGTTGAACGAAGGTTCCTTCCTTTAGGAGTTCGAGGAAAGCAACTGACCATCTTCTTTGCCTGAAGAGGAAAAAAAACAAAACAATGTTTTAAGTATTTCTAAATTAAAGTGCCTTTTGAAGTTCAAGGTCAAACTGCGCAAGCACGCAAGTGCCCTTACCTCAGGTGTGTCCAGGTCTTGTACTTGCCCCGCAGGCCGTTTAGGCGCCAGCGGGCTGCGGGTGGATCGCACCTCCCGTGCTTTGGAGACTTGGGGTGCGCGTTGTGGAGGGGCGTGGCTATGAACAGGAGCAGCAGGTGGTGCTAGAGAGAGCCGGTGAGTAGCGATGGAGTCTTTGAGCTGAGAGGGGATCATGGAGGCACGGCGGATGGTCTCGCCAGGATCGCCGGTACGGACGTCCTCGTCAGTTACGGGCAGGTGGGAGAATCCCAGGCTGGGCTGCAGGAGAGTGAAAGAGCAGAACAACCACAGAAATTATTTATTCATGGTTATAGTGCATAAAAGGGTCGATCTTCTGGTTATGATTTTTGGCTTGCGAGGCAGGTTCGATTAGCTAGATGTTTGTTTGTAGCTAGCTAATGTAACATACTAGCTGAGTGATTTTTGAAAAATACACATTACTACAGCTGATGATTCTTTTCTATAGAAGCTAGTCATGTTTGTACCCTGGACTCCAGAGCGTAGCTGCTCTTCAAGTGTGGTAAGCACGCTTTGTTACGCGACTGCAGCTCCGCAATCCTCATCCAGTCATCGGCGATGTGGTCCGGCTCATTCTCTGATCCTATACAGAATGCACTGGAGGCTGCAGACGGAAAACAAGTTTGTTGTAAATTGCCATAAAGGAAAAAAAATATTATAATAAAAAAAATAAACAGATGATTAGAGAGAGATAGACAAAGACAGACAGCAGAGGACAAAAAACAAACAGGAAAATAGAATAGAAAGAAAAATACAAACCAAAAGATATGAAGAAACGAAAGATAAATACAGTTAAATGCATCTCTCACCACGTGGAGGAACGGTGCCATGAGCATTGCTGCGGCGATACCCAGGAAGGCTGAAAAGTTTGTTGGGATCCTCAAAGATCTCTGCTGAGACCGGGCGAGTTTTGTGGGAAGCGAGATTGGGCTGGGACTGAGCCGAGTGCAGGCTGAAGAACGATTCGTCTGCTTCTGCAGCGCCACCTAGAGGAGTTTTCTACAAAGAGTACGGCAGTGTTAAAAATATTTAAATACAAATTCATTATAGTAGTTAATACTCCACTAATCTCCGGGTATGAAAATAAGGGGTCAACAAAAGTAACATATGTCCTTCAGATTGCGAGGTAGACGTTCAGGACATCGCACACTGTGACGCATTCCACGTTGCTATGATAAAGCAATGACATATACAACGTTAACTTTTCCCTCACCTTAGTCATAGTGATGTTGATGACCTGTGTGGTGCGTCGTCTCTGGACCGAAGAGCTCGGCTTCCGCGCTGAATCGAGAGTTAGCTCGCCGAGTGACGTGATGCTGCTTTCTAATTTGTGATCTTGGTTTGTGGTGTTGCGTGCCTTGCCCCGAGGCATCATGGGAGTGAAATACAGTGTCTCAAGAGATCCTCCATCTTGAGCACGGCGCTTGGCTGCTAATCGTTCGGAACTGCGGACCAAAGGAGTGCTGGCCTCACCAGGCACCGAGTGTTTGCTGCTCAAAGTGAGAGAGTAAGAAAGTTGGAAAGAAGATTCCATTAGTCAGGTCAATACAAGAGTTTTTGTACAGACAACTAGAAACCAAAACATTACCCGTTTAGAGAATCGTCCAGGTCGAGGTCCAGACTGTCTGTGCTGTCATTCTGACGCTTTTCAGGAACTTTCACGTAAACGCTTTCTCTGTGCTTCACCTGGGCGCTCTGGCCTCCCTGCTTTTGCAGCTCTCTTAACTGACGGTCTGCGTAATCCAACTACAAAACAAAACCAAAAAATGTCTTTGATAACATGAAGAAAACTTTTCAAACACAGAGCATCAAATCTTCACAAAACATGTCCTTGCAATACACTTTGCATGTCTTTAAGTAAAAACTTGGCAATGACAATCCAAGACACATTCAACTGCACCTGGTTAATTTAGCTTAACGCCATTTTGCTGACCCAAACATTAACATCTGGAACGAAATTTGTTGAAGGACGATTCACATACCTGCGTCTCCAGACTTGTGACCTTTAACGACAAACTTTTCTCTGATGCCTTCATCTTCTCCAGCTCCATGGAGACCAGTTTTAGCTCAGCTTTCAATGCCTTTGCCTCACTCTCGCTTGATTGTAGAGAAGCCTGGAGGTTCTGACGTGCTTCCTGCTCCTCCAGGAGTTGCTGTTTTTTACCATTGTAATGGGTTTTTGCTTTTTCTACCTATAAGGAACAGGAAATGCAAAGAGAAACCAGTGATTCTCTGAATCTGAAAAACTCCACCTGGTACCACAAAGAAGGAGGGGGAAAAAAAAAATTATCAGATGATTCTAACCTGTACTTTGTAATGCTCCACTGTTTCTGCCTTCACCTTGAGCTGCTCCTGCAGTTCTTGGTTCTGCTTCTCTTTCTTATGGATGGCTTCCTTCATCGTCCGGATCGATTCATTCTGTTCTTTGAGCTTCGCCTCGAACCCTGATCCAAGTTTTTGAGAGGCTTCACACTCCCGCTGAAGCGACTGGTTAACGGAAGACAAATGCTCCTTTTCTTTTTTCAGTGTCTTCACTTCCTGCTGCAAGCCACTCTGTAGGTCATTCAGAGCGTCCTGTTGTGCCTGGAGGGACAGGTTGACCTTGGTAAGGGCATCTTTCTCCTTAGCCAAGGCTTCCAGTTGCTGACGGAACTCCTCAAGCTCTTCTTTCTGCTTGAGTCGCAGCTCAGAAACCACGTCCTCCAAGACTCCGTTAGCCTGACAGGCATCTTGCTTCTGCTTCTCAGACTCCTTAACCTGATCTTGAAGCAAAGTCAGCTCGGATTCCCTTTTGGATACGAGTTTAGATGTTTCTACAACCTGGACTTGAAGTTCAGCAACCTTCGTCTCCAATTCAGCTCTTAGAGCCTTCTCAGATTCTGCAGTGCTGATTCTTGAAGCTTCTTGCTGCTTTATTTTTAAGTGAAGATGACTTATTTCAGCCTCTCTTTTATTAGCTAGTGTTGAAAACTTCTCAATCTTTACTTGTAGCTCTGCAACTTGTATTTCAAGCTCCTTTTCATGCTGTTGGGCGACTTCTTTGACGGATACCAGTTCTGTTTGCACCTTCTGGACTGCCTCAAGGTCTTTAAGAAGGCACTGGTTCACCGAAGCAAGACGATTCTTCTCGTTCTCCAGGGTCTCTAGATCTTTGTGAAATTTTTCTTTGTTTTCGTGCAGATCAGCCTTGAAGGCATTTAACTTCTCCTGCTGCTCCATTTTCTCTGCCTGGAGATTCTGCTTCTCTAAGGAAAGATGTTCCTTCTCTTTCTCCAATGCTTCTAGATCTTTTTCATATTTTTCTTTGGTTTCCTGCAGGTCAGCCCTGAGGGCATTCAGCTCTTGCTGTTGCACAGTTTTCTCTTCCTGCAGGTTCTGGCACTCACTCTGGAGCGACTGGTTTGCTACAGCAAGATTTTCCTTCTCACTCTGCAAGGTTTCCAGATCTTTTTCATATTTGTCTTTGCTTTCTTGCAGATCAACCCTGAGGGCATTCACCTCCTCTTGGTGCCTGGTCTTCTCTTCTTGCAGGTTCTTGCACTCTTTCTGGAGGGACTGGATCAGAGAAGCATGATGTTCCTTCTCATTCTTTAGGGTTTCCAGATCTTTTTCATAGTTTTGTTTGGTTTCTTGCAGGTCGGCCCTGAGGGTATTCAGCTCTCCCTGTTGCACAGTTTTCTCTTCCTGCAAGTTTTGGCACTCAGCCTGAAGGGACTGGTTCAAAGAAAAGAAGTGCACCTTTTCACTCTCCAAAGCCTCTAGATCTTTTTTGTATTGATCCTTGTTGGCTTGCAGGTCAGACTTGAGGGCATTTAGCTCCTCTTCTTGCCCCATTCTCACTGCCTGCAGGTTCTGGCACTCACTCTGGAGCGACTGGTTCACTACAGCAAGATGTTCCTTCTCATTCTTCAAGGTTTCCAGATCTTTTTCGTATTTGTCTTTGCTTTCTTGCAGATCATCCCTGAGGATGTTCACCTCCTTCTGTTGCAGAGTCTTCTCTTCTTGCAGGTTCTGGCACTCACTCTGGAGGGACTGGTTGACAGAACAGAGGTGTTCCTGTTCCTTCTTCAAAGTTTCTACCTCTTGTCTGTACCCATCTTGGACATTCTGTAGGTCTGCCTTGAGAGCATTCAGTGTCTCCTGTTGCTCCTTCGCCTTCAGTTGCCAGGTTTGGCACTCAGTCTGAAGAGACTCGTTCACAAAAGAGAGGTGCACCTTTTCACTCTTCAGAGCCTCTAGATCTTTTTGGTATTGATCCTTGTTGGCTTGTAGGTCAGACTTGAGGGCATTTAACTCCTCTTCTTGCACTGTTCTCACTGCCTGCAGGTTCTGGCACTCACTCTGGAGGGACTGGTTCACTGCGGCAAGATTTTCCTTCTCACCCTTCAAGGTTTCCAGATGTTTTTCATATTTGTCTTTGCTTTCCTGCAAATCATCCCTGAGGGAGTTCACCTCCTTCTGTTGCAGAGTCTTCTCTTCTTGCAGGTTCTGGCACTCACTCTGGAGGGACTGGATCACAGAGACATGATGTTCCTTCTCATTCTTCAAGATGTCCAGACCTTTCTCGTATTTATCTTGGGTTTGTTGTAGGTCAGATCTGAGGGCGTTCATCTCCTGCATTTGCAGAGTTCTTTCTTCCTGGAGGTTTTTACACTCACTTTGAAGAGACTGGTTCACAGAACCAAGATGTTCCTGTTCTTTCCTCACCGTTTCTAATTCTATCCGGTACCCATCTTGGACACTCTGCAGTTCTGCCTTGAGAGAGATCAGGGTCTCCTTTTGTTCCTTGTTCTCTACTTCTAAAGTTGTGCACTCTGCCTGGAGGGACTGGTTCACTGAAGAGAGCTGATCCTTCTCATTCTTCAAGGTCTCCAGTTCATTTTCAAACTTATCATTGTTTTCTTGCAGCTTGGACTTAACTGCTTTTAACTCCTCATGCTGCCCAGTTTTTTCTGCCTGCAAGGTCTGGTACTCACTCTGGAGAGTCTTCTTCACCAAACACAGATGTTCCTTTTCCTTATTCAAGGTCTCTAGATCTTGCTGGTACCTATCCAAATCTTGCTTCTGCTTGCTGCAAAGCTCAGCCATTGTTCTCTCCAAAGTTTCCTTGGCCTGACAAGCTTCATTCGCAACAGCCTCTTTCTGTTGGTACAGGAGCTCCAGTTGTTTCAGCTTTTCCTCCGTCGATTCCAAAAGCTCATTTTTAACTGCGGTCTGATACTTGGCAGACTCGAGTTTTCCCTTCAAGTCCTCTACTTTCTCAAGTTCTTTCTGAAGAGCTTCTTCAGATTTTTGAAGGAGTTTCTGGTTGCAGTCTTCCTGTTCCTTCATCTTTTCACAAAGAGACCCAAGTTGGATTTCTCTTTCAGAAGCGAGACTAGTAAGCTCCTGAACTCTGTCTTGAAGTTCGGTTACCTCTCTTTGAAGCTCTTTACGTTGCGTCTCCTCAATTTCCTGAGCTTTTGCTCTGAGATTCTCTTGACGCCGAACTTCCTCTTGAAGCTTGAGAAGCTCCGATTGTCGTTCTGTAGCTAGCGTGGTGGCATCTGCTAGTTTATTCTGAAGCTGAGCAAAGCTTTCCTCCAGAGACTTGTTCTGTGCCGCTAAAACAGAAAGCTCTCTCTCTTTTTTGAGTGCAAGTTCTTGTTGGCGAGACATTATTTCTTTGAGGGAGCTGATCTCATTTAATGACCCCTCTATCTTCTTTAAATGTCCACCAATCTCCTGTTGCAGTTGTGAAGCCTCCAGTCTCAACGTCTGCTCCTGGAGTTCATGGGCCTCTTTTGAAGCCTTGAAACTATTTTCCAAAGTAGCAACTCTATGCTTTTCAGCTGAAAGTTCTTCCTTCAAGTCCTTTAACTGCCGAGCGAGATCTTCCAAAGATTTAACTTTTTCCAAGATAAGTTTCTCAGCTTCCGCAAGTTGCAACTTCAGGTTTGCAATAACATGCCTCTGGTCTTCAAGTTCCCTCTGGTGAAGTTCACGCATTTCAGCAGACTTTACCTCAACTGACTGAAGGCTGTCCTTAAGGAATTGGATCTCGCCTTCTTTCTGGTCGAGCACCACCTTTAAGTGCTGAACTTCACGATCTTTGGACTCCACATCCTGGCTCAATTTGTGTGAAAGCTCTTCTACCTCCAAGAGCTGCCTTTGCAAATTATCTGTTTTATTCTGAAGTTGGGCCAGTTCCTGTTGTTGTGTGATGAGTTCTCCGTCTTTGGAAATGATTTTTTCTTTCAGCATCGTCAGTTCAGCTTCGCTTTGCTTCAGTGACTCGACAGTTCCCTCAATCTTACTTTGTAACTCCGATATTTTGCTCTGATTCTGTGTTATAATTTGCTGCAGCTCCACCTCCCTCTCCTCTTTGGCCTGACTTAGTAAAGCCAATTGTGACTGGCTTTGATCTCGCTCCTGTGCCAGACTTGTTTTAAGGTCTATACCTTCCTGGGTTAACTTCTCTATACATGATTCAGCATCAAGTTTCTGATGCTTCAGTTTGCGAAGTTCTTGGCTCAGAGTCTCTAACTCAGCAAACATCTCATGAGCTTTTTGCTCCTGTTTTTGAAACTTGTCCTCCATTGAAGCTTTCTGCTCCTCTTTCGCTGTAAGAAGTTCATCGCCTCTTTGTCTCTCAACACCAATCTCAGTTTGCAGATTTGCAACGGTATCATCCAGGGCAGAGATTCTGGCTCGGAGACAGGCGTTGTCCTCGACCACTTTATGATGGTCGGCCAACTTCTTTTCATACTCCGCAAGAGAAATTTGGGCGTGGTTTAGGTCAGCCCTGACAGCATCAAGAACTTCCTGTTGTGTTGTATTTTCTGCCTCCATGTTTTCACACTTTGATTGGAGCATATTAACCAAACCCTCCAAGGACGTGACCTTAGCTTCGAGTGTTACACGTTGCTGTCGAAGCTCGGTGGATGTGGCGATCTCTGCCGTTAGCTGAATTTCTAGTTGTTGAAGATGAGCCAAATCATTTTCCAAACCTGCTATCTGTGACATAAGACTTTCCTGCTTAGATCTAGAGGCTTGTTCCTGAGCTTCCTTCTCAGCTTGTAAATTGTTAATCGACTGCTGAAGATCGGAAATGCGGCCCTCCAATTGCAGGGTTTCCTTTTTAAACGTGCTTCTCTCTTCTGCTAATAGTGTTTCAATGTCTTTTTTCTCCTTCTCAAGAAGGGAAATGGTTTCTTGGAGTTGGGAATGCTTTAAAGTTAAGTCTGCGAGCTCCTGGTTCAGTTTTTCCCACTGCCGATATAAGGAGTAACATTTTTTTAAATTAAAGAAACAAAGCTTAAACACAACACAAAAACAATACTAATAACGCATTCATTGAAAAGTATGTGATGAACAATGAAGTTAACTTTTAGAAGGAGTCAGTCATCAGTAGATAGTCAGTATAAAAAAATCTCTCAAAATCAACAGTGCTGGCTAATTTAATTTAAAATTACTTCATTAAAAAAATAAAGTTTTGCATAATCTAGCGGAAAAAAAGAGCAGTCCACATTTCTGTTAAAAGCTGTAACATTTTCACTTCAAAATCCTCAGGGTCCTCAAAATGAAAATACAGATTTTTGGCATTAGAAACTTGGTCAAAAAGTTAGTCAGGACCACAGCACCTACCTCTACAATGGGTCCCAGGACTTCACCTTTCTCTTGTGGTTGCTGGGAGAGTTTAGCAAGCTCATCCTCCAAAACGGAAATCTTTCCTTCCAAGATCTGAATTTGCTCAGTAAGATATTCCTGAACAATGATGTGGGGAAAAGACAGATGTCAGGACCGACAGACAAAATGCCAATTTTGGATGTTCAGTACTATTTAAGAGACATGGCAATAGTCAGTTACGATATACACTGATCAGTCATGACCTTAAAAACCACCTGCCTAAGACTGTGGAGATCCCTTTATATCACAAGAACATGTCCGAAATTTTAAGGTTGAGTCAACACCATGTTCCTCATACCATTCCGGAACAACGCTCGACTTTTAGCATTTTGTGGCCCAGACAGACTAGCTTTACCATCTATGTGGATGAGCCCTGGGTGCCCGTGAGTGAGCCTGTTGCTGGTTCACTAAATGACCCTTTTTGGACCACTTTTGGCAGGTAAACACTGCATACAAGAAACACCCTACACCTACCATTCTGGAGATCAATCATCTAAACATTATAATTTGTTCTTTCTTAAAGCTGTGCATATGCTTACAATTGCCTTTTTTTTTTACGCTTCCATCATGTTCACCACCTTATAATAAAACCAGGGTTATTATTCACTTCATCCGTCAGTGGTTTTAATGGTAATACTGTTCGGAGTACACTCCAACATACAGTATCTATACATATAATAAAACAGTAGTTTTGCATTGGCGTGTCTGTACATTTAAGATATCTGTGAAAAAAATTATTTGTGGGGACGCGAGATGAGTAATAAAACACATCAAGACGGTTTTTGGAATTTTTGTCTGAAAATTACGTGACGTAATGAATTTTAATAGAGTTTTTACAGGTTTATTTGGCCGAGCTTGACGTAATATATAGGCATAAAAAACATTTTTAAATACGCGCTTATGGGTGCGCAATTAAATTCCACGCAAACAAGGTCGTGGGCACATCTAGTATTAAAATTAAAAGATCTCATCAACTCAAGATCTTATTTGGTACATCATAATTTGAATGCTCTCATGTTAATATGATCAACAGTACCTTTACTGTATGCTTTTTTTTTTTCAATTCACTAAGCTGTTATTTATAGTAAGAGGTTTTGTATTTCCATATTTTTAATCATGTTCAAGCCTGCACATTTAACAAAGTAGTGGCTATTTCAGTTATTTAAACGAAGATACTAATTTCTTGGTGTTGAAGTGTTCCTGTTATCAGAAGTACAAAAACTTATTTTTTTTGTGTGTGTGTGTATCTACCCTCTCCGTTAGAGCCTGGTTTAGCTCTCTCTGCAGCAAATCCATCTTGTTCCCCCACTCCGTCTGGGACGAATTATGCGCTTCTGTGAGTTCAGAGACTTTCTCCTCTGCCCTCGAGAGCTGGGTGAAGGCGTTTCTCACCTGGTGCAACCAGAAATAGTGCAGAATAGTGATGACAAATAAGAAAGCACAACTACTATTAAAGACTATAAATCTTGTTCTTGCACCGGGGTTGAAAAAAAAAAAAAAAAAAAACAGCAATAAATAACAACGATGACGATACCTGTGCGGCGAGCGTGCCGTTCTCCTCAGTCAACTCGTCGATCCGTCTCTCTTTCTGAGTGTTGTCGGTTTTAAGGTCTCGGGATTGCTTCAAGAGCTCGTGCACACGTGCGAGAAGTCTAAAAGAGAAAAAAGAACAAACACACAAATTACTTAATTGTGATTCAGACTAAAATCTGAATCACAGCAAGGATATCCGAGTTAAAACCCCATCAGTTACCCATCGATCTTCTGCTGCAGCTCAGTCAGAGTAGTTTGGTGCTCCTTCTCCATGTCCTCCTGATCCCTCTGCAAGCGCTGAAGCCTGTGCTGAAGCTGACTGATCTGTCCCTCTGTATAAGAGATTTATTAGATATTAATATCCTCATTCACTAAAACGCTAAATGTTTTCTGACTTTGTTTATTTTTCTAGGTCAACTTTTCAACACACTAAATAATCCTTTTCGCCTGCCATGCGGAAGGCCCGGGTTCGATTCCCAGCCAGTGCCCAAACCCCAGCCACTGGATGCAGTGCCGGTCCCAAGCCCGGATAAAATGGGAGGGTTGCGTAAGGAAGGGCATCCGGCGTGAAACCTGTGCCAAGTTGTAGTGCGGACTGGAAATTCCGCTGTGGCGACCCCTTGTCGGGAGCATTTACCTTTATCTGAAAGGAGGCTGATGCGCTCGGCCAGCTCGCGCTCCAGCTCGTCTCGTACGTCCTCTTCACGTGCCAACTCCTTGCGCAGCCTCTTCACCTGCACCTGAGGCGTGCTCATCATGTCCTGTAATGGAGAGCTGCACCACATATATACACACACACAATAATTAAAACACATACACAACGACAGGCGAAAGTGATAACACGAAAGCTGCACAAGGTTAAGATCCGTTACCCGACGAATGAGCTAGAGGCCACGGTGTCGAGCTCGACGAAGGTGACGAGTTGAGAGGAGCGTGTGCGGGTGAAAACGGGCGAGCCGTCGTCGCTGTAAGATGACACGCTGCTTACAGAGGGGTTGTGGATCAGAGCTAAAAAAAAAATGTAAAAAAAGACAGAAAAAATGAATGTAAAATATTACTTTTTAGCTTAATTTATTAAATTAGCGTGTTATAATTAAAGATTTGTCTATGTGTTCCTGGTTTTATAGCGACCCAAGAAGAATGATGGTTTTTGGTTAAAGTTGCGCTGAAACCAACACCAGTATCAGTTAGTGTCCGATCTTAATTTTTTACATCTTTATATCTATCTCCGATAAACAAACATGTGACTTGAATTAAAACGGGCAGATTGAAATCCATGCGACTTTTTGCCTATGTGCATGCATAGGGCGATGATGTCATGAGTTATCACTGACAGCACGGGGATTTCATAGCGATAGTTGTTAAAACAGCTACAGTACAGTCGTCTAACTGCATGTTGTCCTCCAGAGCAAAATCCCAAGCATATATACATGTTGGCTAAAATTGCATCCATAGTTAGAGATCACACGGATATGACGTGTTTTAACTGAGACGATGAACGTGAACTCGATCTGACAAAAATAAATAGATAAATTAAAAAAACGGAATTAAACACTGTGGCTTATATTGTGAATGCGAAGATGTGAAAAGCCAACCAAGAGAAATGAGGCAATCTCTTACCAATAAAATACATGACTGTTAGTTAGAATAGATCAAACGTATAATAACATAATGCACTTATGAAACAAACACTTACAAAAACACCTAGAAAGGGTTTCCAAAGCAAAGTGGGACATTCCAAAACGTTCGTTTTCGCACCACAAAGACCAAGCCTAATCCGACAAAAAAAAAAAAGGTATCGGTGCATCACTAGCTTTAGCGGACAGACACTTACAGCTTGTGGTGAGAAGTTTGTCCAAACCATCACGCAGGGACAGACCACTTGATTCCTGCTGAATGTAACGAAACATGGTGGCCATCTGCAGCTGAGAGAGAGAGAGAGAGAGAGAGAGAGAGATCTTAAAATGCCATTTTTGTAAAAACACTCTTCTGGAAACTTTACCTCATTTCATTTGATTGTTACCTCTGTTTCAACTTCCACTTTGGGGACCAGACCGCTGTTAACAAGTCCATAATAGGACAGGAGCAATACAACCTAAAAACACGCACACAGTATTAATTATTACTAACGTTTAAAGTTTATACACTGCTAAAAGTTTTACATTTTCATAAAAATAAGTACATAGCTTTCTCTCATAAGCTATGTGTGTTTATTTCTTCAGTTTATTAGCTAATATGCTGGCTCCTTTAAATCCAGCACAGCTAGAAAGATACGAGAAGACCCCGAAAACTATCTGCTTATCAAATTTTATCTTTTTAAACTTTCAGTGTCACTAAAATGCCCTGGTATGTGCACACACCCACCTTGGTGAGCTCCAGTTCCAACATCTTCCCCTTGGCCAGTGTGAGGAGGATACACTCTTCGACATGGCACACACCTAGAAGAGGAGGAGGAGATTAGCACAAATGCAGAGAGGGACAGACGGCTAGACAGGCAACCAGGCAGTCGGACCTCTGTAAAGTTGAACTTACTTTTGAGGAAGTCAGAGACGAGCGACAGCTTTTCTGCTTGAGGCAGGTGCACAGGAGCTTGGCTAGGCTCCTCCCCTTTTCTGTAACAAACAATCAGCAAATATGTCTTTTAAGAAAACTATTGTCCAAGATTTTAATAAATGTACAGAAATTCTTGCTTGTAACACGACTTACAGTTTACACACGAGCTTCAGTAGTAGGTTTCCATCCTGCAGGTGTGAGACTCTCTGCACTGGCTCACCCAGCCGGAACTCGTTAATCTGCAGCGAACATTTTACAGTACGTCATGTATCAGACTGTACATCGAGGATGCGTTATGATAATAAAAGCAGTTAGAAAAAGTAAGCGATAAAGCGGACATACCCACACCAGAAGCGCCTCCTCCTTCACTGGATGCAGCGCCATGACTGTCAGAAGGACAGAGACAAATACAAGACATGACACACCTGCTTCTATTTCGACCAGTATGGTGATCCACAAAACAGGAGTTTTATCAGAGTGTCAGAGATAACTCTTCACCTGACAAAGAATTAATGCTTCAGCAACGTTCAGACTACCAGAGCTGTCGGCTTCCACTTGTTTTTTTACGCAATGTCACTAAACAAAATTCTGACGTCAAAATCCTTTTGATGTCAGAATTCTTTGAAGATTGCGTGATGGGAGGGTCGGATCGCTGCATAAAGCCTTCTCCAGCACATCCCAAAAATAAGGTGGCCAATCCATGTGTAAAAATGTCTCATAAACCATGCATTTATAATTTAAGCCCGGTGAATCCTGGCATCGTCATCTTGGAATACGCCCGTGCCCGCAGCAAAAATCCATTGATGGAAAAACGGTAACCTGGTCATTCATTATATTCAGATCTTCAGCTGACATCATTTTATGGCGACATAACGTTGCTGAGCCGAGACCTGACCGACACAAGCACCCTCATATCATAACACTGCCTCCACGGTCTTACACTGTACACACTCTCGCCTCTCTTCTCACCCTGATACAAACTTCACTCTAAAACAGGGTAAATCTGAACTCATCAGATCACATGACCTTTCTTAATCCTCCACAGTCCATTCTTTATGCTTCTTACCAAACTGAAGCCTGTATTCACCCGACTGGTTTTCTTAAGGCTACACAGCTGTTTAGTTACAGTGCCGCAAGTTCTCTTCGCATTGTCCGTGTGAAAATGATCTTACTGTCACTGTTGTCTTTATGATTCGATTTCACTAAATGTATAAACGTCCTGTTTAAGAAATGCATCAGTTAAGGTTAAATAACTTGTTTCCAGTTGAACCATATCCAATGGAAGACTTGCGTAGTTAATTCCGATATTGCCTGTTTTTGGCCAGGCAGTGTATAATAACAAAACGGATAAAATGTTAGAAACTTTTTGAGAATGAGGAAATATTTTAAGCACTCACTGATAGTAATAACCTTGAAAACTGACATTATAATAGAGTCAATATAAGGCAGTCATGCTGTTATAATCTGCATAACCATCAGTATATACACAATAATTAGTCTTTTACAAACTCAAGATGCTCCTGTGATAAGAGTGGACACTAACACGATGTGCATTCATTTAAACAAAACAGACTTTTAAACAACGACTTTTAACACCAAGAGGTAACGTGTAACGTTAGAAAACAAAGTGCGCGTATAAACAATGCTTTACGGGTTTTTCCGTCTCCTTAATGAACTAACTTATTTTTAATCAATCTCAAAGTTAAAAGACAATTCTTGTTTTTCCCAAAGCATGTTAAGTATTCTCCCTTGAACTTTTATTTACAATAAGTGCCAAACAATATCGTAAAGTTGTTGTTTTTTTAAATTGGGTATACAACTGATTTAGTTACAGATCCTATATAGCCGAAACGTAAGTTCTAGAATTATTTTCGTACAGCAAACTTGAAGAAATTCAACATAACATTTAAGTGGAAATGAATTAATAATGTTTGAACACGATCTTGTGTATCTTTTACTAAAATAATTGAAAAGCGGAGTTGTTTATTTCCTCCAAGCGCACGCTGATTACTGTATAACCCGATGTAAACACGCACGCTTGTTTCTACGGCGAGTTACATTTAGACTTGTTCTTTAAAGTAATGTAATGTTTAATGTAAGCCTACTTTACTGTCCTTTATCATCTTATAATAACAAACTAAATTTATTTAGCAAAAATAAATTAAGAAATGTTTATTTTCACCCAGAGATCACATTAACTTTCAAACAAACAGACACAAAGACCGACTAATATGATTCAGTTTGGTACAAATACCGTGGAAACTGTAATTAACTTACCTTTTTATTGAAAAAAATATCCCAACAAGCTAACCATTAGTCTAATTGGTTTATTTTAATGTAATCTAAACTCCGTTTACGTTCCCCGTTACCCGTCGTCTCTCACTACCGTCCTAACTGCTGCGCGTGCCCTATCTTTTTTTTTCAAACTTCGAACAAGTCATTTGATTGGATGCCATCTGATGTGACGTATGTGTAAATCTTGCGTGTCATTCGCTGGTACAAGACAAAACGAGCCAATGAATATCCGAAGTGTACACGTCACACTCATGCCGGAAGTGAATGACCTTAAAAAAACAAAGTAGAGCTATAATGATTAATATTCGTTTAACATGAATTCAATTGTATTTTTAATTATGTATTATGTCTCTTTTAAAAAAAAATTAAGAAAAAAAACCCCGAGCATTTTGTCTTTCATTAACGCCTGTAATCTGCACGTTCAATGAACATGTCGGGTTGCCATATGCGTAAATGTCACTCTTTTTTAATGATTTTTTTTTTTTTCATTAAACGTTATTTTTTAAGGTTAGTATTTTAAGCATTTCAATGTGCATTTTGCCATTTTACACACAATAGTCCAAAGATTGCACTGAGTGGCACCTTAACATACAATATATAAATAGAAATGGGCACAGTGGCTTAGTGGTTAGTACATTCTCCCTGTGCTTGGTGGGTTTCCTCCGGGTACTCCAGTTTCCTCCCACAGTCCAAAGACATCCAGATTAGGCTAATTGGCATTTCCAAATTGCCCGGCGTGTGTGAATGTATGTGTGAATTTTGACTGGAGTTCCTACCACGGTCGTAAATTTGGAATAAATACAATGGTAATCATCAATGGCCTCAACAGTCCCTAGTTGGACTACAAAAGTTCCTAGATAGATGGAAATGAATAAAAAGTTTCTGCAGGCTGAAACACATTGCTTATAAGAGAGATCAGAGGTTAATGACGAGACTAGTCAGTGCTGACCAGAAGTCTATAGGAACATTAATAAGTACCCTGTTACTATCATGGTGAAGAGAAAAACATCTCAGAACACATAACACATTAAATCTTGAGGTGGAGGATCTGCAATAGCAGAAGACCACATAAGGTTCCACTCCTATCAGCCAAGAACAAGAATAGAAATCTACACTGGCCAAAGAATAAAGACACACAAATATTTCCGCTTTTGGTTTGTTTACAGCACACACCCGCCATGGCATTATTTCGAAAAGCGTATGCAATGCCACAATATTTTTGTCTAGAGTCACATTAATTTCTCTCTAAGACTATGTATTGACCATGGGAAAGTCAGGCCGCTTTCTCTAGCACATCCCAAACCCTCTCGATGTGATTAAGGACTGGACTCTGGTGAATCCTGGAATCATCATCTTGGAATATGCCCATGCCATCAGGAAATAAAAATTATTCTATTAATGGAAAAACCTGGTCGTTCAGTACATTCAGGTCATCAGCTGACCTTATTTTTTGACTACATAGTGAATCGCCTACATAATGGCCTAGACCTGACCAACGGAAGCAACCCCAAATCAGACAAAATTAGTCTCACTTATGTGGTTTCCTTAAAGCTTCCTTGAGTTCTCTTAGCTTTTGGGTGTGTGAAAATGCTCTTACTTTAAACATCAATCATACCTGTGAGTTCTACTATTGTTTTTTTTACAATTTGATTTCACCAAACATTTAAATTATTTTTCATCACAATCATTTAAATATTTTTTTATTATTTTAATATATTTATATTTATAATATATAATTTTTTATTATTTTAATTATATTAATTTAAAAAATGATTGTCGTAGATGAGGGGTTACCACTATCCTTCCAGGTTGCTTGATGCTGGACAATAGTTTGACCCCTCTGAAA
>JAOVVB010000050.1:6960345-6971295 GCA_028570985.1 Heterobranchus longifilis
TTTTGTACTTTCCTTCCTCAGAGTTGCTCTGAGAAGTTTCCTAAATCACTTTTAGTCTAGGACTCCCAGCTAGGACTAAGATAAGAGCTCTCTGAGAGAATTCTAAGAAGCTTTGTGAATACGGGCCCAGGAGTGCACATTATTTAGGAGTAATTTTTTAACACCACATTTCATTTCATTTTTACCAAAAAATAAATAAATAAATTATTGAAAATTAAACTATAAATAAAAAATAAAAAAACATTTGTCAAATTTAGCATATTAGTCATGATTCTTTAGGTTAAATTTATACAATTTATAATTTATATATGTATTTCTTGCTTTTAGAAGTAAACCAAATTTTAAAAAGAACGATTGTAAATTTGTTAGAACACTTATGTCGGGCCAAGTTAGATACACTTCCCATCTTTTTCTGACCAACCCCGCTGTCTGCTTCATGATTGATTACATGAATTTGGACCCGTCTGTAACTGATTAGATCTTCAGTGAGTGTGGAATGTGGGCCGATTCTAGAGTATGAAGGCGGGATTACTGCATATGAAGTCGTTTCAGCACAAAACAGTTAACACTATTATGATTATTTATTAGTTTCCATAAAACTTTTAAACTATTTACACTTCCCATAGTTTTCCCCCCGACTTCTGCATTCTGATTGGTTGTAAGGATTCTGTATCATTTGGGATGGTTAATCTTCATCAGGTTTTAATACAATTTTAACTAGGAATATTTATTAATTCTTAAGTTAAGCTGAGTGTCAGTGTTAGTCTAAAAAACTTTTAACCACCATTTAAATAAGTTTTAAGTGAGGTTAAAATTATTTTTTTCTCTTTTAATATCTCTTTTTTTTCTCCATTTACCAGCTCTGTACATTACTATTGGGTTACATATGAGATTTTTGTCATTCTTTAATATTCCTTAAATGATTCACTATTATTAATTTAGAAAGAAACTTGAAATTTGTGCACTGTGCACGTTGGCTTAGTGGTAAGCCCTGTCACCTTGCATCTTCTCGCCTCAGGTGTGGGTGTGTGTGTGTGTGTTTACATGTTCTCCCTGTGCTTGGTGGGTTTCCTCCAGGTACTCCGGTTTTCTTCCACAGTCGAAAGACACGCAGATTAGGCTAAATAGTATTCCCAAAAAAATTGCCTGTAATGTGTGAATGAGTGTATGTGTGTGTGCCCTGCGAATGGATTGGCACCCTGTCCAGAGTGTACCTTGCTTCATGCCCCAATTCTCCTGGTTATAGGCTCCAGACCCGCAGCGACCCTGTACACAAGATAAAGCGGTATTTCTAAACATTTCTAACTTTTTGTATTTTTAAATAAATTTTTGTTTAGAGTGCAGCGGATGTAGATCGTGTCATCAACGTGCTTCAAGTTTAATCCGATAAACCTTGTGCTGTAGAAGATGACTTTTTTTCCATCCACTTCTTCATATCGTTAGCTCACTCGTGCATTTCGGAGATGCAAACACACGCCACTATCACATCTTATCAGTGTTCAACAGACCGATCGAGTTTCCCTGAGAGATTCCAACCCTTCAGCAGGACTGGATCTCGGCGTGTTTTTGGCTTTCCAGCGTTAACAGGTGCTGAGCAGAATCTCTAAGGGTCCAGTTACAAAATCTTAAACTCACTCTGCATGGCAACAGCCTCCAGATATACTTCATACACGCCCACACACCCTGCGCAGAGTCAATACACTCACCTGTGGCTGCTACCATTCAGCACTGAGAACTAGGAACTGATAAGAGTGTGATAGAATCATTGATAAATTGATCATGGGAATAGGGGGAAAGATTTGGGCTTCGGTGGAATAAGATGGAGTGAGATAAATTTTTGAGAAGTGATTTAATTCAGCCTTTCTGTGGCGTTCGTGTTCCAAGTCTGGTGGACCCGCTGCATTTTGGGGTTTTTAATTCAATATTATAAAATTTTATGTTAAAATTCTCAACAGAAGTGTACTTCATCCTGATTACAAGCAAAATATACAGAATATATGGTTAATATTGGCCCGTCACCCTTGTTAGATCACACATATGAATTAAAGTGCTACTCGTTTTTGTGGATGTCACGTCCTTTGTGGACATTCCGTAGGACACAACTTACTCAGAAAGGACGACACAGTTGGAAATTCTTTATACAAGTCTTTAATGCTTCATTTCATTCAAGAACAAAACAAAAATAATAATATGCAAGTATTAACAGTGTTTAAATCAAACAATTTGGTTCTAGGCTAGGAAAAAAAACGAACACTGTGAGTCACGTGTAGGTAATGAACCAAAGAGGCATAAGCGAAAAAAAAAGCAAAATAACAAAATTGCTACAGCGAGTTCAGTCCCTTTAGTGACATTGTGACAGATTATACACACACACAAACACGCTTGTGAGCCCACATAAATACATTAAAAGGAAAAACAATAAATAATTACAAACAGTTTTTGATTATGGAAAGGAAGTCCATCAGTCTGTGATGTACTTTATGGGAATTAGGCACGTGATAATAATCGTAATGAAAGACCTAATTAGCAGTTATCCGTGATTACCGTGAGGAGAATGCAGTCTGGTCTGCTTCACTACTCCCGGAGTGTGCCTAAAGAATGGCAGGTTATAATCAAATCTAAGACAGTTATTAGAATATTAATACGCATTATTGGCACGTGCCTAATATCGACTGATCAGGCAGGGGTAAAAGTGCTTCCACTATTCTGGATAAAAACATCGGCTATGTCCGATGTCGTGTAAAGCACACTTCTCCTCGCAAACAGCACACACACTGCATCGTATATTCTCTCTCTCACGCATTCACTCACAAACACGCTCGCGTTTAAGGCATACACATGCCGAAAATCATATACATCATATAGTCTATTTCAGCCACGCCTCCTTCTCTCTCTGTAAACTCATCTCTGCTGTTCAACAGTTTTAAAGTAATTTAATAAAAAAAAAATTATTAATCTATGAACATTTATGAAATTGGCAAAACGCATGAAGAACAAAATGCATCAGATCATGTTCCAAAGAAAAGGCTCCACCTCTATTCCTTTGCTCTTTCAGAATATTCCAGAAAATAAAAAAATAAAACAAATAATAACACAAATAAAAATATGATAACCAGCCAATATCCAATCAGCTTTCTCCTCTCTGTTTTAACTCATTAACCTTAGTAAATATGACCTCGCCCTCTCTGTGTCCTTACCGCCTTTCCATTTCTACTAAACGGCAAAGCAGTTAAACATGCACACGCGTGACGGATCCTGTCCTGGGAGCAAGAAATGCTAATGACTTGCACGGAGATGACGTCATGTCATATGATTCTCTAACTCCAAACAAACAGAATGAAGTCTGGAAGAAAATATTTTTAAATGGCAACACACACGCACAAACAAACCATGGGTGCTTTAGACCTGCTGGGTTTATTAAAAGTTATTAAAGAAGCGCAGCTGTGGAGTGCATCGAGTTCCTGTTATGTTCCTTTTTTTGTTTTTACCAAACCAAAGTGTTTTAAAAAAAAAAAACAACAACAAACAAACAAAAAAAAAAAAACACACAGAAGGGATATTTGGATTTCAGCTTTGAATCGAGGAATCTTGAAAGAAACCCGGTACAAGATTAGGCTCATAGGATCAGCCTTTTATATACACAGTGTCACGGGGGAGAACTGGACAAAATGGCAGCGCGGCTATCTATCCCTTTCTTTAACTTTTAGTCGTCATGCAAAAAAATAAATAAATAAAAATTGGGGACTTGACCGATAAAACCCATACTCGACCCAGACAATCAGAGGTGGAGCTCATCATCATCGCCGTGCTCGATCAGTGGGAAGTGTTAGCAAACATAATGATGAAGGAAGGTGTTGCAATTCTAACTTCACTGAAACTTGACAGCCTGGATCGCTACGGTTTAATTTTATGATTAGATGTTGGAAAGGGGAGAGAGAGAGAGAGAGAGAGAAGGAAAAAAAAAACCTTTTAGCATTCTCAGGAGGAAACTGTGTATCTGATTGGATGAAGGACAAGCGAGAGGCGGGGCTTATCATCCCTGTGTTTGATTAGAAAGCTGAAAATTAGATAGCTGGGCATGGAGAGATGGGGAAGAGAGAGAGAATGAGAGAGAGAGAGAAAGAGGATCATGGTATAGCAAACTGCACCACCAGCTCTTCTTTGGCGTCCACCTTGATCTGCGAGATGGCACTGTAGGCGTACGCTGCAACCTTACACACCTGATAGACAGAGAGAGAGACACATACACACACAGATCAACACTTTACTCTGCATCTTTAACATATGTTTGTGTGTGTGTGTGTGCATGTCTGTTGAGAATGTGTGTGTACCTGTTGGATGTCGGAGTTGGGCACCAGTTCGCTGGCGAGCACTTGGTGAGGTTGAGACGTGAGAGAGGGCAAAGGAGGTGGCTTCTTCTGACTTAGAGTACTGCTCAACACCGCCAGCTTCGTGCTGTCTCACACACACACACACACACACACACACACACACACACACACACACACACACACACACACAAACACACACACAGAGAGATAAATAACCATAAGCTCACACACTTGCCACGAGTTAACACTTGAGGATGGTTTAAAACCCCTTGTGTATAGAATAACGCATGCTTCCTTAGAACTCTAACAGGATACTTTTTAACAGGGATTTGTTTCATCTTTGTTACAATTTTTTTTCATGTTTGTTATAAATGTTTCACTCTCTGTCTCAAGCATAAATACAGATTTTATGTTTGGCCAAATTTATTACACAATGGAGCGCTCCGCTCCACACACACACACCTGTATTGTCTAGCTTTGTCCATGTACTCATGTTGCTCCATTCCCTGTGAGTCAGCAGCTGATACATCGATAATGTTCCTGAGAGAGAGCCAAAAACAAATCAGCTTACGTTTCCTTTAACACAGATATCTTTACAGCCTTGTCTTCTGTGTGTTTGTGTTTGTGAGACACACTCACTGCGCGGTCTTGTTGATGATTGACAGCAGGGCTTGCTCATCTGTCCGGGTGGACGAGATGTTGGCCGGGTTTCTCTCCGTCCCGTTCGGCGGTTTGCTGTCCGGGTTCGGGTGCGGGATCAGCGGCTTGCGCTCCTCTCCTTCCTGTCGCGCGGAGACGAAAAACGTAATCGTGGTCAAGCCAATAAAGTGTCACAAACTACTCGCTACAAAGCGCAGAGTGCATTTGTTCTACCTGTGAAATACCACGGCTCGTCGTGAATTCTTACCCATAATGCACTCTGCTCTACTGTCTCTTCACCTACATTACCAATTACAATAGAGATTTTAATTCATTTGTGATTCGAGAAGTACAAAAATTTTTTGTCATCACAAACACTAAATTGCCCCTTAAACAGGTGACACAGAAACAGGTCTGTCCCCTAAAATCCGTCAGGCATGCGACTCAGACTTGGCTCCATCCCAAGTTTCCTTGTTACAAGATTAACAACTTCTTAATCTTTGCATTTAAAGCCTTAAACACAGAGTAACACCCAAACCTGGTGCATATTAAAACAAAAAAAGAGCTCACGGCTTCCTACAACATTACACTACTTAAGCAAACTTTACATGATTCTGTTGTTGTCATCCAGGTCTCACGTGAGTCACGTTCCTGTGACTCCGTCCCATAAGTCTAAACAGGAACGGACGTGTCCGACACGCCATCTTACTCACTGCTCCCTACTCAGGTTGCTACCATTAATGACAAGTTGTAATTATAAAATTGTGTACATATGTATTTGTCTGTGTTGGTTTGATATTGTTGATATGTTGCAGCTGGCTGTGAACTAAATTGCACCTCTGGGGATAATAAAGTAACCCTTGAACATCAAACCCTACACCGGGAGAAGCGGTGTACTCTAAGACTCTAAACCTTTCTCCACTCGTGCACAGGAATTCGACTCGTACCCTCCGTCCCAAATAGTCCTGCGCTGAGCCGTTACAACGGAAACAATTTAGAATGAATTACAAGATGTACAACAGCATCCATAATGAAATAACCATTAAGATAAATATAATCTACTATCCGGGCTGCATTTACAGACAACAAATCAACCTTCTGAGCAATTAAATGCAAGAATTTGACAGCTCTGTTTTGTAGTTAATATTATTATTATTATTGTTGTGCAACTACAGCTGAGTTTGGATCCGGGACAAGCTGGGGATTTAGGGTGTCTATCTTTAGCCTAACTTTGACCTAGTGATTTAAAAAAAAGGGAAAAAAAATAAGGGATTAGGGGTGTAAGCTGCAAGCATCTGGGACACTTTACCTGGTGGGGGCAGTGTAAAAAAAAAAGAAAGAAAAAGAAAACAAAAAAGTGCACTAGAATGAACCCTGAGTCAGTTGATTTGATGATGAAGGGAGTTATTGGAGTGTGCGCATGCGCAGAAAGGAACTGCACTGTTTGCAAACACAACTACTACTTTTTTTTGATTAACTGCTTAAATAAAATGGATAAATGAGGAAATATTCCTCTCATAATACCCATGACAATATTTTATCTTGTTTTCACAAAAAAAACAATCATTAATTACTTCACAGTTGTGACTCTTTGCTTTTTGTAAAAACTGATTAGAAACTAGCACAAAAGCTAACCGAGCACCGTGTTCACAGAAACACAGCTGGAGATACGTTAGCTTTGGTAATTAAATATTTACTTACTTTAAAAAGCGAATATTTATGATAATCCTGTGTTTTTGGTGCTTAGACGCGGACAGAGACACACACACACACACACACACACTTTACCTGCTCGGCTGTTTCGCTCTCGCTGCTGTAACAGCACCCCATCGCAGCTCGAGCTCACTCACACTTCCGCTTTCTCCTTGGTCAAACTTATATACGAAGGATTTTCAACCCTCTAAAATATATTTGTTTAAAAAAAAAAAGAAAAATATTCCAAACTGATCTGTTCGTGCTCTCTAGTGTTACTGCTCTCGTGAAGGATTGTCACATGACACCTTTCTGTGACACCAGGCAACAACGTGACGACTTCCGCCATTATAGCTACTTCCGGAAACAGGACTACTTCCGGTATTTAGCTAAACTGGTTCAAAATTCTTTGCTAAATAATTTTTTGTGTAAATAATGTTTTTTTTCTTAAATAAAACATCTGCACATTTTTAATTATTTTATAATCCACCTTAAAACTTCTACTATAATGTTTACAAAATGTAATCAGTTTCATTAAAAAAAAATCACAATACTGTTTAAAAACTTTTCTTCACTTATTATCATTCTTTATACCGCTTTATCCTGTATACAAGGTGATGGAGGTCCTGTAGCCTATCTCAGGAAACTACGGGTACAAGGAGGGGTGCACCCTGGGCGGGGTGCCAATCCGTTGCAGGGCACACATGCACATACCACACACTCACACATTCATTCACAAGCTACAGGTAATTTGGGAACGCCGGTTAGGCTAATCTGCATGTCTTTGGACTGTGGGAGGAAACCGGAGAACCTGGAGGAAACCCACCAAGCACGGAGCAAACTCCATACACACGCAGACCCAAGGCAGGAATCAAACCCCAAACCTGGAGGTGTAAAGTGGCAGCGTTAACCATTAAGCCATCGTGCCATCTAACATGAATAATTCTTTATTAACAATATTTTTTCGCGTGCATACATGTGTTTTAACATAATTTTTGTACATTTATAAAGTTGTGTTCGTAATATGCCTTAAATGTTAAATTTTCTTTTATTATTATTATTTCAGTTACATTTTATTTATATAGGGCTTTTAACAATGGTCATTGTCACAAGGCAGCTTTACAGAATCAAAAAATATTTCAAATATTAAAATACTAAAAAAACAAAAACTGGTCCATAAAACTTGTGTTTTACAATCCGCCACGCCACAAAGGATGCAGGCTGCTTGTCAGTACCACGTATTATGAAAACTACAGCTGAGGGCGGAGCTTTTTCTTACAAAGCCCCAAATTTATGGAATAGCCCTCCAGTAAATGTTAGGGACCCAGACACCCAGACTCCAGGAAATGCTAGGGACCCAGACACAGTCTCAGTGTTTAAGTCTAGGCTGAAAATCTATTTGTTTAGCCAAGCATTTTTTTTTTTTGCCTTAGGTAAAGAAGCAGATCTAGAAGACTCATTGACGTTGAGTATTATGGTGCATTGGTATGTTTGGATTCTGTCTTCCCCACGTTCACTGATTTGATTAGCTCTTTATTAGCTCTGAATTGTAAAAAATATAGACACATTCGCAGAGACACAAAATTACTTCCTGTGAACTATACCACACATAAAAACGTCCCGTCTCCCTTTCATCCACTTTCAAATCATCCACTTTGTTCGAACACTACAGACACTATAGGGCCAAACGTACAATACACAATAACAATACACCTAACCATCACTCTTGTGTGCTTTTTGAGCATCTCATTCAAGATTTATTCCCTTCGTCAGTTTATAATAAACTCCACTATTCTGAGGCTTTCCATTAGTTTTAGGAGCGTGTGTATATTTTGTGCACATTAGTGAGGTCAATACATCCCAGAGCACATCCAGTACATCCCAAAGGTGTTCAGTGGTGTTAAATTCAGTCAGGAATCTATGCAGAACACTATCGCTCTTCCATTTCAGCCTTAACACAAAGTACCTTCATGGAACTCGCTTTGTACGCAGGGACCTTGTTAGGTTTAAAAAGCAGAATGTCTGAATTGTTAAGTTGATGAATTGTTAAGATGAATTCAAAGAAGAAAAGTTATTGCTTGTTGTGTCCGCAGCTGTTTAATACACTTACCGGCTGAGCCCTAACCGGGAGAGACGGACAAACTACACACACACACACACACACACACACACACACACACACACACACATGATGTCTGAAGATCTCTGTTTATTATCAGCAAAGATAGGATATTTAAGCTTTTGGTAAGGTGTCCTGTGTCACATTCGTCCCGTACATCAAAAGAAGCAGTCATGAACATGTAAGTCATAGAGAGACCTTGAGACAGACAGGTGATACAAAATACATTTGCATCTTAGCGAACACAAGCTGTTTAGATATATAATTACAAATAAGGTTAACTCTGTGCTGTAAAAATCACAAATGGACAAATTTGCTGAGACACAACATGGCTTCCTGTGAACTATATCACACACATAATGTCCTCTCTCAATGCCAAACCCTCCACTTTGTTCTTACACTACAGACACTACAGGGTCAAAAAATGCATGTACAGCTTACCATCACACTCTTGTATGTTCTTTAAACCATCTCAGTTAAGATTTTCCCCCTTTTTTATATTATAATAAACTCCAATAATCTGAGGAGGAATTCCACTCGATTTAGGAGTGTGTGTGTGTGTGTGTGTGCGTGTGTGTATTTTTGTGCGCATTACAAAAATATGTCAGGCCAAGTTCAGTTCATCCAAAAGCTGTTCAGTGGGGTTGAGTTCAGTCAGGAATCTGTGCAGAACATTTACAACCTTCCATTTCAACCTTAACACACAGTGTCTTCCTGGAGCTCATGTTGTACACAGGGGCCTTGTTATAGTTAGGGCAGATTTGGGCCTCTTAGTTCCAGTAAAGAAAATTTGTAATGCTACAGCATACACAGACATTCTATGCAATTTTGTTCCTGCAACTGTCTTGCAAAGACTGCACTGACCATGTACAGGTATGGGTATGATAATCAGAGGTCCACATACTTTTGGTCATATAGTGTTAAAATTAATTCTCTACTGTCTTCTAAATGCAAATGCCATCTTCTTAAATGTTTTCTCTTCTGCGATTTGTAGGTTTGCTCTTCGGTCTGTTCCAGATAGAGGCCATGACTCGTTCCTGTTTGGTGACGGCACTGAAGTCCATCATCTTCAGGTGAGGAAGAGTAGCGATCAAATAGTGTCTAACAGCACAGACATAAACAAAACATAAATAATCTGAAAGGTTTAACCAAAACTGTAACAGGTTATGCGGTATGATGTTTCATGATCTTTACCTGTAGCCCTGCTCATTCTCGAAACGGTTTCCGTGTAGTGTGATGGTGTGCAGGAGTGGTAATTTCCCAAGTTTGTCCACCTCCGAGAAATTACACACAGAGTTGCCATGGAGATACAACACACGCAACCCTACCAGCTCAGTAAGGACCTAAGACAGAAAGAGAGAGAGAGAGAGAGAGAGAGAACTGGTGTTGATGGTGTATAACTAATCCTTCCAGTAAAGAACCCATTAGATGTGTTAAGGCATATGTGTACCGGGTGAATGTGTGTGATGTTGTTAAAGGACAGGTCGAGCCAGGCGAGGCGTTTTGGCTCAGTGAATAAAGCACACAGCGTCTCCATAAGTCCAGTGATGTTCGATAAAAGGTTGTTGTTGAGACGGAGTACATGACTAGCAAACTTCCCCTCCGCGTTTCTGCAAGGTGCATGCGCTCCGTTGTTTGGCTCTTCTGATAGAACATCTGACACACACATGATCATCATTTACTTACTTTATCAATAAATTAAACATGCCAGTTGCTAATTACATCTAAATTAAATTCCTTCCTCATCTAACATGGTTTGATACAGAATTTCTCAGGATGGTTAGAGCAATATGCCAATTAATCTGTGACATTATGTGAAAAGTGGCATTTCTCAGTATCTGTTTGCTATTTTTCTCTGAAAAGAAATGGTGACAATGCAGGTTAGTAGAATTAATGGGTTTTTGGACTAGGATGTAAGTACATTGTGTACATCTCTCTTTATCTGCTTTAAGACAAATGCAAACTTTGATGTTTGTTTGTTTTTTTGGTCTGTCCATGTCCACATCGGGTGATGGATACTCCCCATCCTGGAGGTAAATCTGTCATTTCTGTGTCAGTTACTTATAAGGAGTCATCGGGTTGCCAGATCAACACCCGATTGTCATTCAAACATTATGGGCAATTTCGGAACGCCAGTTAGCCTAATATACATGTCTTTGGACTATAGGA
>JAOVVB010000050.1:7008485-7020562 GCA_028570985.1 Heterobranchus longifilis
ATTTAAAGTGTTTTTAAACCAGTTGTCCTAACAAAAGTCAAGGCCGGACGGTCGCCCCATATGATGTTTTGGCACTTCGGATAGCAGAAAAATTATGAAAAACTTAAAAATTTGGAGAAGTTAGAGTGGTTTAGTAGGTAAAGAAGGTATAACAAGTAGATGAGAAATTTTTATGTATTTTTTAGTTTTTTTTGCAAAATAAAATTAACCCGGACAGAAAAAGGGGGCGTCACGTCATTGATCCACATACAGTAGTTACATCTCAGAGCATTTTAGACATTATTTGTTTTGCTGTTTTTTTAATAAAGATATATAAAGCTTTGTTTGGATTGTGCAGTATAGAGTGACATATCCTTTTTTCAGCACAAAATAGGCAATATAATAAACTGAATTTTGTTAATTTTAACCAACTTTCCAAACATGACTGAGACAGAAATTAGGAACTGGGTCACACAGGCAAAGACATAGAACAAATACACATGATCTTGTCTTTTAATTGTTGTTTTCAGTTGTTTCCATGGTCAAAAAATAATAATTTTCTAATTTTAAGAGTTCTACTTTTGCGACGTCATTCACATATTCTGGTAGTGGTAAAATTTACCCTTTATAAAAAATAATGACAACTTTTGTTCTACTTGACATATCCAAAAACCAAAATATACAGTTTAAAGTCTGAAGCCTCCCCATTAACACACACCAGCAAGGCGTCTATATAAGCACTTTTTTTTTTATCGTCATTGACCCATGTTGAGTTGCTGGCATGTATCTTTGCCACTTAGTCTTCCTGGTTATTAAGTATTATAATTACTGAGCTTGTATTAGCTCACAGTAGGGTTTAAGTCATAATGAAAGTCTCCTTCACTGTGAATTCAATTCAATTCAATTTAGTTTTATTTGTATAGCGCTTTTAACAATTGATACTGTCGCAAAGCAGCTTTACACAATCAAAAGTAATATTTAAGTTTGTATGAAATGTGAATATGTATTCAAAAAAGACTGTCCCTGATGAGCAAGCCGAGGGCGACAGCGACAGTGGCAAGGAAAACTCCCTTAGATGGCAATAGGAAAAAACCTTGAGAGGAACCAGACTCAACAGGGAACCACAGACACCCTCAGTTGGGTGAAAACGGATAGCAGGGATTGATATGCAGTCATACTGCGTGAGACTGGAAGTTCAGTATACAGGAGATGTTTTTAAATTAATATGTATTCCAGTTGAATGCGTTGTGTAGTTCCTGTCTGCAACCATCTATGTATCTGAATTTAAACAACTGCTATATAATCGAGCATTTCACGTAAACCACACAATTATGTATAATAGTCAAATATGTATAATATATTATAATGGCAATATTACTTCTTAAAGTGCTGCAAATCATTGGGTATGTAATGCAAAGACAGTAACATTTTAATATGTTTATTCGAGTTAAAGTCTTCAGTAAATTTTGCAATAATTTTACCTAAATTAAAAAGTACTAGAGGTACTCCACAAAGAAAACTACTAAAATCTACTTAATTATTATAGAATTCGGTCTCATGAAAAATATGCCAAAGATAAATGTGTATTATATAGCAGTTAGCTCTGACCAAGCAATCTTCAAGAGTGAAAGTCGGTTGGTACAGTCCTCAGTATTATGGGAAGAACTACCAAACGCCACATTTAAAACCACTCAAAGAAGCAATTCCAGCAAGAAAACATATCTGATAACATTATGTAATCTTACACAGCACTAAATAATAACATCTAATAACGTGTAACACTTGATAATCACTTCTCTTTAATAATTGATTTTTCCTAAATACCTCTGATCTGTCTGTGTTGTTTTATTTACACCTAAGATGAGCTACAAAGCTACCTAGCTTTTAACACACAGCTGAATCCCAAATCCCTCTCTAACCTCACAAAATCACTTCCTTTTTGTGATGTTACTAGAGATTGATGTGGAGCAATCTGTACTTGACATCAGATGCGTACAGGTTCAACAGGAAGGGGGAAGGTACAGTTCCCTGAGGAGTTCCTGCTGACTGACCATGGTCTTAAAGGTGGAGTCTCTCATTCTGACATAATGTGGTCTCCTGGTGAGGTAGTCTGTAATCCAGGTCACCAAGTAAGAGTCCACCTGCATATCGGTCAGCTTATCAGCTTAGCTCATAGCAGGGAAGGTTGGATGCTGTTGAAAGTGCTGGAGAAATCAAAGAACATATTTTCATTTGTCGAAGTGAGAGTAGGCCTAATAGAGAAGGTGTAAGATGACAACTACAACACCAACTTTCACCCAGTAGGCAAACTGCAGAGGATCTAGTACATGACAACCCTGAGGTCTGAGGAGATTTAGAATCAGTCACCCAAATGTCTTCATAATGTATAACTGGCCTGAAATAATTGAGCTCCTTATGGATCTTTTCTTAGGGACTGGGATCAGCCAAGGTGTTTTCCAGAGGTCAGGGACCCACTTTAGCTGCAAGCTTAGGTTGAAAATGTGCAGAAGGGTGTAGCTAATTCTTCAGCACAGGCGCTCAGCAATCATGGGCAGACTTTCTCTTGGCCAGCTACCTTGCTGAGACGGAGCCTGTTTTTGACTTGATCACCAGTAATGGTGAGAGGAGGGGTGTCCAAGGTGTGAGATGTGGGGGATAGAGATTGTAGTTTGTGAGGAAGAGGGGAAGTGAGAAGTAGACAGGCAGTGGTAACAATAGGGGCAGGACTATCAGACTTGTTGAAGAACCGGTTTAACTCATTAGCCCTCACAATGTCACCATCATTGCACTTAAGCTCAACCCGGTCATCATCCATAAAGGCCTTCTTTTTAATAGACCAGGTTTCCTTTATTCATTGCTTATGAACATGAATGGTTCTGCTAGACCTCGCTCACAGGTTCACTGGAGATGTTTTGCAGATGAGCAAACACCCTAAATAAGAAGTCATCCAGATTAAAAGGGAGGCGAAACTAAGATGCATGTGGGCCATTCTACAGAAAAGTTGGAAATTGGGTCATAAAACTCTCCTAAAAAACATTTTTTTTTCTTTCACACCTAGAACTTCTTTAGCAATAATAGAAATATTAATATTAATTACAATAATAACTGGGATTACTTCTCTGTAATCAATGAAAATTTAGAGAAAAATCATAACATTTTTACAAAATGACTTCCATGCGTAAGGCCACATGGTTTTCAATTATGTCAAAATCAATTAATTATTATATGTAATCAATTATGTCCAATTATTGACAATTATAATTATAAATTGGTTAACACCAATGACGGACTTAAAAGCTTTATATAAAATTGCTAAACAAATGAAGTGAGACATAATATAGCTTTTGCATTTGCTCAGTGCGCTTCACGACCTTTGACTCAGGAACAATTTCAAATTGTCCAATGTATTTCAAAATAAAACTTTTTTGTGTAAACGTAACACCAATGACATTGATTGGGGTGACTAATGTTTATTTCATATTATTAATTATAAACAATTATTGTTTCATGTTTTTAGTGTTTAACTTGTTAATCAGACTTATTTCACGAAATAAATATCTTTACATAAAAAGTATATGGCCCCACTTCAATGTAGGATCAAAGTGACGTCTTTAAAAAGATGCTACACTTAAATATTGAACATCATATTAAGAAAATGTATTTAATGATTAAATGTACGTACAATATTTTCTGTATGATTTTTTTCTCAATATGAATTTTGGTATCAACGAAACGGTAGAATGACCCATCTGTGCCTATGGGGAGAGCTGCTCGGCTCCACTGTGATTGCCTGGAGTAGACTGTCATCTGACCAGCTGTCGCTCAGCGTCTGTGTGACGTCACCACGCCTTTCCTACTGCATCACAGTCTTTGCTCGGGCAGAGCGCGTTTCAATGTTAGCTGTCATTTGCAGGATTCAATAACTATTGTGATTGAAACGTCAAACGTTGAACATAGTGAACTAAAGTCAAGTGCAGCATAGCGGAATAGCGAGAGTCTTGTTACGACTGTTCCTGTACGGAGTTTACGAATCGCGGGGACATGGCCAGGCCAGAGCAGATCCTGCTTCTAGAGCCTCAACACGATTTGAAATTCCGAGGTGAGTTACACAAGTGGAAAAGAGCTCTAGACGAAATGCATTGGTATATGTTTGGAAAAAGGGTAAGCGGGAAATTAACTGCATATAAGGGGCTCTGTGACATGGCGTTCATGATAGGCCTCAGGGTTTTGTAACAGAGGTGGAATGTCTGGTGCTTTAGCTCGCTAGGTAGGAAAGAATGTCATTTACTTCATAGTCGGCAGTAGTACGAGGTATGGTGTTCATCTGAGCCGAGGGAAGCGATGCTAACGTTAGTACTAACTTCATTGCAAAGCTAGTAATGTATCTGTGTTCACAATGGAACCTGGTGGAAACATTATCTAGGCCCACTGTGTTGTTTTTCCGTTAGACACTCGATATTCCAATCCAAGTCTCTATAAGACGGTTATTTATTTCTCCGAAGGAAACGTGCTGTTTATTCCCAGTCACACGGAGTTGAATGTACGGCAGGTGCTTCTGTGAATTCGATATATTGCAATATTAAAAACTACGACGGAAGTATGGGCTATAACATATACACATGCTGGGGTGGTATGTGACAATTCAGTCACCAGATCCCCATAACATTCTACCATTGGATAGAGCTTAAAATACCCTCAAAGTGACACCACATTTGTAAAGATATTTTTAAAAAGAACTGTAACAGCAGTTCACATGCAGCAGTACAGCAAGTCCAGACTCTGTCATGTTTATTGTTTACAAGGTAGGTTAAACAAACGTGTGATCAATGTCCAGGAATATAATCTGTATAAGAAATATAATCTGTATAAGAAATATAACTAATATATGAGAGAACTCCATGACATTTCCAGGAAGTAAATACTGTGATGTCCCCTATAGTGAATACTGTTAAAATGGTCATTGGCTTATTAATTAATATACAGTCCATCCGGAATGTATTCGCGGCACATCACTTTTTCCACATTTTATGTCACAGCCTTATTCTAAAATGGATTAAATTCATTTTTTTTCTCAGAATTCTACACACACCACCCCATAATGACAACATGAAAAAAGTTTACTTGAGATTTTTGCAAATTTATTGAAAATAAAAATTTCTCAAAAATTGATGTACATCAGTAAGCTCAAAATTGAGCTCAGGAGCATCCTGTTTCCCCTGATCGTCCTGGAGATGTTTCTGCAGCTTAATTGGAGTCCACTTGTGGTAACTTCAATTGATTGGACATGATTTGGACAGGATTGCCTCGAGGCACAAATCTGGGGAAGGTTACAGAAAATTTTCTGCTGCTTTGAAGGTCCCAATGAGCACAGTGGCCTCCATCATCCGTAAGTGGAAGAAGTTCGAAACCACCAGGACTCTTCCTAGAGCTGGCCGGCCATCTAAACTGAGCGATCGGGGGAGAAGGGCCTTAGTCAGGGAGGTGACCAAGAACCCGATGGTCACTCTGTCAGAGCTCCAGAGGTCCTCTGTGGAGAGAGGAGAACCTTCCAGCAGGACAACCATCTCTGCAGCGATCCACCCATCTGATCTCGGCCTTACTTTGCCATTACAGTTTACATCTATTCAAAGACAGATTTATTTAGAACACGGATTGTGTTTAACTAGCCTGTCTGTTAGTTTATCTAGAACACAAGTTTTAAAGTTTAAATAACTAACCTTTTTACAATCAGTTCGTCTAAAATACCGATTGTAGGCCACATGTTTAAGGACATTTAGAGTCAGTTTATCTCAGCCACACGTCGTCATTACAGATTATTAACAACACAGCCACTCTAGACAAAGTATGTAAGTAAGCCTGTTAAGTTTTAGAGAAAGTTTACAGATGTGCATTTACAACATGTCTAGAGTTGGCTATTAGTTACATAGTAACAGTTTATCTAAAATCCAGCTTGTCCTTGCACCCATAATTCTGAAACAAGCCTGCATTTGCTCTCTCTTCTAGGATACAACCTAGTTTATCTGTTTTTAGCTTTTACTAATATATGTTTATATGACTGCACAGAATCATTCTGCATCAACAGTTCATCAATATAACAGTTTCTATTTGCAAGTTTCTTATTTAACCAAGAACACATAGTATTTAACGTGTTTATCTCCATTTAAAACAAACCACCCATCAGTTCACCTTAAGCTCGGCTTGTAAGCATTTGATTTATCCGAGCATCTTATCCGAGTTCATTCACTGTGACTGACTGTTTGTCAAGAGCGCATCCTGCCTGTACGGTCAGTTTATCCAGAACCCTCATAAATGTGTTGCATTTTTTTTGAAGGTAAGATGACGATGTGTTTCTTTCGGAGCTGCATTAGTCAGTCCATCATACACTCGGAGCAGAACTGTAGAAGAAGCTCTGTTGCCATGGAGATATGCCTTGTATCATTTCAATTAAATCTTAATACTGCATGGCAGCCATTCATGGTGTACCAGCTCAGATTGCCATGCCTCCATGATGTGTGTGTGTGTGTGTGTGTGTGTGTGGGTACATGTTCTGCTAATCGTGATTAATGCATGTCAGTTACACTCTGCCAGCCAACATGACCTTGAACCAGGTGCAAATCAGATACTTAGAACCTTAGAATCAGACTTCATTCTCTCCCAATACGTGCCGATATGTATGTAGTGTGTATCTGCAGCCTGTGTGTGTGTGTGTGTATGTGCTTTTAAAGAGGCGTGTCTCTGAAAATGTTTGTAAAGATATTCATTTATATGAAACACAGCGTGCACATGTGATCAATTCATCTAGAAAGTGTTTGCAGTCGGCTTATGATTAGAAAAAAAAATCACATTGCTGTTATTTTGACACATGTTGTAGTTGCGATTTAAACTGCATATTAAATGTCCCATTTTGTATTCAAATGCATTTATCAAGGCTAAAATTAAATAATTAGGCAAATAATCTCATTAAGAGGATGCTTTATTGTATAAATAAAAAATTATGTATTAAAACAATGAATTATTGACAAACTCTACATAAATCCCTGACTATGCATATATTATCTATAATAAACTGCAGCCTTTTGCAATTAAATAATTGCACAGGTCCATATTGCAATTATTATTATTTTTTTGACATGATTAATTGAGCGGCACTATGCAGCCTTCATCCGTAGTTGTTTTATCTAGAACGCAACCCACAGCGTATCTACATATGCAGTCAGCGTATCTACAACACACCCTACATTTACAGTACAGTCAGTTTATCAGACAAAATCTAGACGAAAGCTGTTCAGATTCAGTGCATCTAGAATAAAGTAGCCCCAACAGCCTGCTGTAATTGGTCATAGTCAGTTTATGTAGAACATTTACAGACAATTTATCCAATTTATCTGCATTTATAGACAATTGATCCAGAGCATGGTCTGCATTTAAATAAACATAGAATGTGTATATAGGCAGTTTATCTAGAATGTGGTCTCCATTTATAGTTACTTTATTTAGATCATAGACTGTTGTTACAGTCAGTTTACCTAGAACATAGACAGCATAGTCTGCATTAATAGCTAGTTTCTCTAGAACACACTTTTTCGTTAGTCAGTTTATTTAGAACAGAGTCTGCATTTATAGATAGCTAATGTAGAGCATACTCTGCATTTATAGTCAGTTTATCTAGAACATAGTCTAACGTTATAGTGAGTTTATGTAGAACGTGGTCTGCATTTTATAATTAGTTTATGTAGAACATAATCTGCATTAATAGACAGCTTATCTAGGGCATAGTGTGCATTTATAGACAGTCATTCTAGAACATAGTTGGCTGTTACAGTCAGTTTATCTAGAATGTGGTCTGCATTTATAGTTACTTTATTTAGAACATAGTCTGTTATTGCAGTTAGTTTATCTACTGGAGAACAGACCCCATGTATAGGTTATTTATATAGAACATGTGCCGTTGTTACAATCAGTGTATCTAGAGTATACTCTGCTCTTATAGGCAGTTTATCCAGAACAGAGTCGGGTTGTTACAGTGAGTTCATCTAGAACATGGTCTGCACTTAGTCAATTAGTTTGTGTAGAACACAGTCTGAATTTATAGGCAGTTTATCTACAACATAGTTTGTTGTTACAGTCAGTTTATCTAAAATGAACTAACTATAAATGCAGACCATCTAAAACATGGTCTGCATTTATAGTTCGTTTATCTAGAACACAGTCTGCATCTATAGACAGTTTATTTAGAGTATACTCTGCATTTGTAGCCAGTTTATACAAAATCTAGTTTGTTGTTTAAGTTTGAGTTTATCTAGAAGATGCTCTGCATCTATAGGCAGAATATCTAGATCATATTCTGCATCTATAGTTTATAGGTGGGTTTCTGGATAGATAGATCGATCGATAGATAGATAGATAGATAGATAGATAGATAGAAAACCAGGATAACTTTGGGGAAAGTCTGTGATAACGTTGCATGATTTATGAACATACCCTCTGTGTTCACTTTGCTTACATAACACATACATTCTTGCTCTCTCTCTCTCTCTCTCTCTCTCTCTCTCTCTCTCTTGCCCTCTCTGAGCTGTAACCTTGGGGATTATGACTCAGGGTTCTTTGACGTGTTGCTCGAAGGTAAAGTCTGACTTGTCGGAAAAAAAGACGACAGCAGCAAGAAAAGCATCACTCTGTTTTTCTGAGCTACAGGGCTAATGGGTGTATTTTACAGTGTGCATGTGTGTGTGTGTGTGTGTGCATATGTGTGTGTGTGTGTGTGTGTTATAGTATTTATTTGCAGTCCTGATAAAGAGCTGTAAGGCACAGCGGAAAATATAAGAGAGACACAAACAGACGCATCGCCTAGATAACACATTTCTCAGCATTTCTGAGAAACACGTGTGTAAGTGTGTGTGTGTGTGGTGTGTTTGGCACATGGGGGTGTCGGGGGGAGATCATCTTTCTCCTATCAGCCAGTTGGGCTGATTGGAAAGTCAGACATTTTTCAGCAGACAACGGAGCATTTTTATTGAAGGTTTCTGATTGGACGCTGTTAGAAATTCAGATCATCTTAATTAGACAACTGACTCTATTGATTGGGCAGATGTGATTCTAATGATCAGGTGACTGTCGTGAGTGGTCATAAGATATCATTGTCATAAAATGGACAGTAAACAATTCTGGAAGGACAGGAGATCATTCTGCGTACACAGTAACTGTTCTGATTGGACAGAAGATTGTCCTAATAAGACAGGAAAATATTCTCATTGGACAGAATATGATCCTAATTAGACTGATTCAAAGAAGATGAAATGATCCTAATTAGACAGCAGAATGTTCCGTTTGGGCAGAAGGTTTTTTTCTAAAGACAGGATGATTTCTAATTCTAATGACTCTATTTTGATTGGACAGAAAATCATGCTAATTAGACCGCAGTCTGTTCTGATTGGACAAAGAGTTTGCAAAGATTACAAAACCTGTGCTGATTGGACGGATGATCAGCTTAATTAGATAGCAGAGTGTTTTGATTGGACAGAAGATGACTTTTACTGAAATGTAAACTGTTCTGGTTGGATAGAATATGATACTGATTAGATATCAGGCTCTTATGATTGGACAGAGGAGTTGACTCTTGTGATTCCAATTCCCCATAGATTTGGACAGACTTTCCTTCTTTTTAAGTGAGTAGATAATAATGATTGGACAGAATCTCATTTTAATATGACGGCAGACTGGTCCGATTGGACAGACGTTTGTCCTAATTAGATGTGCTGTGCTGTGTTGATTGGAAAGAAGATCATCCTAAATACTATTCTTGTTTAAGTTCTGATTGGTCTGTTCTGATTGGACAAAAGGTTGTCCTGATTAGCTGATTAGACAGCCTGTGCATAATTAGATAGTAGATTGTTTTGATTGGACAGACCATGACCCTCACTAAACAGTAAAAACGTACTGGTTGGACAGATGATTTTAATTAGACAGCCGGCTCTTCTGATTGGACATCTCAATTACACAGTAGACCTATTTGGACAGACAATCATCCTTTTTAAGGGGGTGGATTTAAATGATTGGACAGAATCTCATGCTAATATTACAGCAGCAGACTGGTCTTATTGGACACACGTTTGTCCTAATTAGATGCTGTCTTGACTGGAAAGAAGATTGTCTTCATTAATCAGTAGACTTTTCTGACTGGACAGTAGATTAGACAGAGTGCAGTTCTGACTGGACAAACGAACATCCTAATTAGAAAGGAGAACGTCCTGATTTAATCGTTGATGCTAATTAGAGTCTTTGTCTCATTAGTCACTCAGTTGCAGTAATCGTAATTGGACAGGGTTGGTCCTGATTGGACGCCATTGGACTTGGATTCTCATTATCACCCACAATTACTTCCTTGGACATCTGACTAATACGCTGTAGCATGCCATGAAGTGTAGATCATGAGATGTAGACAGGGACAGTAATGCCTGGATGGGACAGCAGATCATCAGCATGCTAATTGGACGTTGAATTGCACTAATTAGACAGGAGATGAATCAGTTTAAAGAGATGTCAGGTCTTGATTGGATCGTTAAAGGTCCAGTTTCAGTGGCCACTGTAGCCCCACATTGCTGTTCTTTGCCGATGGCCGAGGAACCCAGTGTATCGTCCTGCTGTCGGCGTGAAGGTCTGACGTGCATCCTGGGATGCTTTTCTGCTCGGTTGTAAAGAGTGGTTCCTTGATTTACAATAGCCTTGCTGTATTAAAGTCACTTTAATAAAGTCAAGTATAATGCAGCCATATTTCGTGCGGTCTCACCGTCAGTGTGTCATGTGCTTGCCGTCTCTCTCTCTCTCTCTCTCTCTCTCTCTCTGATACATGATGTTCCCTACACACTGTATCCTCTGTATCTCTTTACTTTTATTCCATCACAAAGCGAACACGAGTGCAGCCCTTAAAAAGACACAAAAGCACAAAGAAACACATTGACGCTTAGCTAAATTGCTAATGCTAACAGCTAAATTTAAACCAAGGCGTCATGGAGAGCTGCGAAAATGGGATGAGCTCAGGAGTCAAAGCGCAAAGTGTGTCACAGAGTCGTGATGGCTGATTAGCTCATTAATAGTGCTTGTAAGGGGAAGAGGTGAGGGCAGGTGGCACTGACACACACACACACACACACACACACTCTTAAGTACTGTACTTCATGAAGACAAAGAATAAAGAGACAGTTTATTTGTTGTGTTCATTTTCATTCTAGACTTTCATATAGCTTTGGTGTGTGTGTGTGTGTGTGTGTGTGTGTGTGTCCCAGATTTACATATCGCTGCCACTATGGATGAAAATAGAAGTCAACAGCAGGGTCTTATGTTAGCGGAATGTGCGCACACACACACACACACGCACACAATGGTTGTACTATGTTCAGTTATAATGTCTTGCTCTGCTTACACAGTTAATAATACCCTTTACTCTGTGTGTAAATGTGTGTTTGTGCGCATGTGTGTGTGTATGTGTGTATGAAAGAGAGAGAGAGAGAGAAGGAGATAGATAGTGTGTCCTAAATTACCATATCAAAGCCATTACAGTGGAAAAGAAGTCAACGGCAGAGTTGTTAGTGGCACACACACACACACACACACACACTCAGACAATGATTGTGTGTTCTGCTATAATGGCTTGTTCTGATCATGCAGTAATAGTATTCCATTATTGCACTTCATTCTATATGTGTGTGTGTGTGTGTAGAGTTCAGAAGCACATGTTAGGACCGATTATAAATTAATACACCTGTTATATAAACACATTTACTGGAGCCCGACTGGAAAACACGTGCACACACACACACACACACACACACACTTCCTTTGACCCATTCCCACTGTGACCAGATGTTTATTTTTATTTGGAAATCTCATGTACAATGTGTCTGTGTGTGTGTGTGTGTGTGCGCGCTTGCGTGTGTGTATTTTTTCAGGTCATGGAACTAAAGGGTCAGATGATCCATCTCCCCGAGTCAAACTCCATCATGTTCCTCGGCTCGCCCCGTGTCGATAGGCTGGATGGGCTGGATGGGCTGATGGGGCGGGGCTTACATCTTTCAGACATCCCTATTCACGATGCCACCCGT
>JAOVVB010000050.1:7054941-7065927 GCA_028570985.1 Heterobranchus longifilis
GAGATTCCGGGTAGATCACATTATTTAGGAGTCTAAATGGCCATCGTAACTTGTTTTAAACCACGCACCCACACACAGTTTAACAGTTAATACCAACCTGTGTCTTGGCAGAGCTGCAGTGTGAATTTTAAAAAGGCTAAGACAGGAAGAAGAGAAGAGAAGAGGGGGAGCTGAGAGCAGGGAGAAAGGGAGAGAAAGAGAGAAGCTATCTGACAGCTTAAATGAATATAAACGATACAGAAAACAAAATGACTATGGATGCATGCGTGACTGCACACGTGACCATCCGACCCAGTGTAAAATGCCAAAACTGTCACTGAACACTTGTGAGGCTGGCAAACACTCGAATCCTCGAATGACTATGGCTTCACTTCCCTCGGTGAGATTTAGACAAGGAGGTTTCATCGCCAGTGGGTTGCTGTTTTCGGAAAACTCGATCGCATTGCTTTATCAAGCACTTCAGTCTCGGCCTTACAAAGGTGGCAGGGAGTAAGCATGATATTAAACTCTTTCACAATGTACAAAGAAATCCGATTATCAGCATCACCCACATCAAGCTCGGTCTCGTCACGTCAAAGGTTGCTGACGTGCTGGACTGTAACACTGCTGTACAGTATATTGCAGTCGGCCCTGTTTGTCTGCCCACTGATTCTCATCGATACTTCATACATTATACAACAGATATTTCTTTTTAAAAAAAAAGAAAGAAATAAACTAGGTAAGATTATACAATGCAAACAAGACTGCCAAACTCTTGTCTTCCTACACACACACACAAACACACACACAAACACACATGGTAGGAACAAGATTGGGGGCACGAAGTTTAATAGCAGCTCAGAGAGACTTGGCGAGAGCAGCTTTTTTTTCTGCAGAGAACTAGCTGCAGTGTATTAGCGAAGTGTACAGGAGAGCAATTTTATTCACTTCAAATTAGGAGCGAATGGAGCCCAGGAGAACTCGCCAAAGTGACCCCCTCGGTGCTGTGAGAAAATAAAGGGTCCGGAGTCTAAATGCACAACCAAGTAATTCCATCAGTTATCAAAAACCCATTTTGTCAAATAGCATTACTCAAGCCAAATGACCTTCATTACACTCATTCTTTCTAATGCCAATAAAGTTTGCTCCTACTGACTGAAAGCGGCAGGGACGGGAATGTTGAACATGTAATGGACTGTACTAAAGGAGGGAATATCAGTTGTTGAAGCTGTTAACTGTTAACACTGTGTGTGACATGTGTAGGTAAAGGTAATGATGTGTGACTGATATAGTGTATTCAGAATTCTCACATACACTGGACATCTCAGACTCGTAACTTGTTTTTTTATATTAAAAGCTCAAATAATTGACTCACAGCTCACCTCAGACATTAAAACTTATGACTTATGACTTGCTTTAAATGTCAAAGTGTATGACTCATATCTCAACTTTGCTTCAGATATTAAAGCTTGTGACTCATAACTCGACTTGGATATTAAAGCTTGTGACTCATAACTCGACTTGGATATTAAAGCTTGTGACTCATAACTCGACTGGGATATTAAAGCTTGTGACTCATTACTCGACTTGGACATTAAAGCTTGTGACTCATAACTCGACTTGGACATTAAAGCTTGTGACTCATAACTCGACTTGGACATTAAAGCTTGTGACACACAACTGTACTTATAGCTCGACTCAGATATTAAAGCTTGTGACCCACAACTCGACGCAAACATTAAAGCTTGTGACTCACAACTCATCTTGGGCATTAAAGCTTATGACACATGACTGTACTTATAGCTTGACTCAGATAATAAAGCTTGTGACTCATAACTCGACTCAGATATTAAAGTTTATAACCCATATCTTGCCTCGGACATTAAAGCTTCTGACTCATAACTCGACTCAACTCAGATTTTAAAGCTTATGACTCACAACTGTACTTATAGCTTGACTCAGATAATAAAGCTTGTGACTCACCTCTATTCAGATATTAAAGCTTATGGCTAACAACTCGACTCAGATATTAAAGTTTGTGACTCATAACTCGTCTCAGGCATTGAAGCTTATGACTCATAAATCTACTCAGACATTACAGCTTATGACTCACAACTGTACTCAGATATTAAAGCTTATGACTCAGAACTTGACTCGACTCAGATTTTAAAGCTTGTGACTCATAACTCGACTCAGATATTAAAGTTTATGACTCATATCTTGACTCAGACATTATAGCTTGTGACTCATAACTCGACGCTACAGATCGTACCCGACCTCTGAAGTAGATCACTGTTTAGCTCTACCATCATCGGTGCTGTCAGTCTTGTTCAAAATCTCAGTGTGCACATAGCACAAGTCAATCTCACTCCCATTTTCTGACATGAGAGTGCTGCTCTTACATTTCTTTTTATAATATCAAATAATATTGGGTATAGTATAAATGTTAACATCATTGTTCTCCTATTCTCTCTTGTTTAATGGCGTCTCACAAACCCAGTACTTACATACTACCATGTGCTGTGTCGGAGAGTGTAAATGTAAAAGAGAGAATAAAAATGGTGACTTGAACTAACAAGGAAATAAAAAAAGACGCTCAGGCTGGTTTCATGTTGTAAAAATAATCAATGTACAAACAGCTCCGGTTCATAATGTGTGCGTAGTGTTTGTAATGTTTGTCAGGTGGGAGTGAGGGGATTGTCACAGGAATGAAAGATGAAGTTTACCAGTCCCACAGTAGGGGAGGCCAAGCTGCCGTGCACACCTGTCTGTGTTTACTAGAGCTTGAGTTGTAAATAAGTGCACATGTTGTTAATAGGCCTGATTAAAGGACAGCCATCAAATGCTTGTATGCAACAGGATGCAGATTGTGTTGTCACACAACTTCACACCACAAGGTTGGTGAGTAATAGTGATGGGTCCGTCATGAACGATTCGTTCTTTTTGAACGAGTCTTTAATGTGACTCAGAAGAACACGCATGCACAAAGCATTACACAGGAAACAGAATTGAGCGGTTCTTCTCATGAGTCTTCTTGTCCTAATCGTTCGTTCTTTTGTCACGTGACTCCCATAGACGCTATGCGGTGCAATAGATTCAAAAGAACGAACGACTCGGACTAGAAGATATAAGAGGTGAGCTAATCATTGTGTTTATTATAATGTGTCCTTAGCTGCATTAAAAGATTTTCATCACTGGAACTATAGCCGAAATTTGTGTATGTAGACGTGTTGGGGGTCTGTTTATTGAAAATGTAACATTTTATTTTATTTCTGATCAAAAGACCAAAATGAACTAAATGACTCAAAAAAGGCTTCGTTCATTTTGATGAACGAGATTCAAGAAACCGAAATCGGAATTCTAAACACTATTACAGACTTAACGGTCCATGGATGTGGTCGGACGTTGTGAAATAAATGTTACAGTTTCGACGTTTTGAGGTTATATTTGCAAATTTGTATCAGGTTCCCTCCACCCTCGTCAAGACATTCTTTCAAAAACGTCATTGCCCCGATGATGAACGTCAGGTATATTAGTTTAATAAAATTGTCAGGAAAAGACTTTAGGGCTTTGAGTCATGACTACCTACCATTAGCGCGCTAGCTGATACGATCCTTTATTTAAATCAAAGCAATTTAAGTCAAAGCCATGGTCTTATAACGTCTGTGTCCAAATACATATGGACCTGATCGTATGTTGGAGAGTATTCCATAACGTGTGCACCTTTCTAAGAGTGAATGTGTGTGTGTGTGTGTGTTTATGCGCATGTATATGGATGTGTGGCAGAAGGTCATTTATCCTGCTGTCTCCGAGTTTCAGTGTTTTCACACTCCATAAGACACAACACATTCTTCATCTCCGCTCTGCACACCGCGCCAATGTGTGTGTGTGAGGGGGGTGTAATGGTGGTATGTGTGTGTGTAGTGGACCGTGACGGGCAGAAACCCCATAATCATGTCAGTCACGTCCAGGCTGCGGCTCTGCGGCAATGGCCTTAAATAATACATCACACACACACACACACACACACACGCACACACGCACAGAAACAACAAACAGTGGACAGTGTTTGTATTCTACATGGCCTTCATTACTCTCCCTCTCTTTTTAGCTCTCTTATGTGTTGGAATTCTCATGCTGAGTTTCTGTTTCCTGCTTCCTGGGTTCCTCTTGTTCCAGCTCTACCCTGACCATGACCCCTCACCACTGCCACCACATGTCCCAAGTGGTTAGTATCACTTTTGTTTGATGTAATTCCTTTCATTCTGAACTGCTAGAACGGATTCATTCAGAACTAATCGCTAAATCGAGTATGAATCGAGCATGTGGATTTCAAGATGCTGGGCAGAACTTTAATCTTTTATAGTTACCGTTAAACCTGCGGTAGGAGATGAGAATGCATTGATGCGCATCTTGGGTGATGGCAATTCCACTATTTGACTTTCATTTCTCATTTTACAACCTTAATAAATCAATGAATTTATAACATTTTGTCAATGGCTGAGCCTCACCAACATTCTCAATTTCTTACATTTCAGCTTGCATTTTACTCCGTGAGACCTCAATGGATTTGGATGATGCATAGGAATTATCCTCAAATTGTGACATGACAGGATCAAAGGCAACTTCTGTAGCCTGGTACTTATTTAGCACATAAGCTCAAAGGGTACTAAATGATCACCTCCTTTTGTCTGGGATAGGGCTATAGTTTTAAACATGGCTTACATACCAATAGCAATTTACCTTGGTGACTCCATGCAACCTGTAATGCAAAGGTGGTTTACATGACAGAGCATGTGTCCATTAAGTTCTACGCTAAGTTTTACCCTTGATCACCACACTGCAGAAGTCACACATACATTACAGCACAGTGGAATCTTTTTTCTTTTTTTTCCAGCTTGATAGAATGTTGGGGTCAACAATGATACTGCTCCATTAGAGCAGAGATGGTTAAAGGCCTTCTTCAAGAGCCCAACAGTGGCAGCTTGGGCTTGAACCCCTGACCTTCTGATCAGTAATCCACTATTACCAGGTACCTGGTTATACTGGCCCCAAGTACCTAAGACAATTGGTTTGTAACTGTAAACCTGAAACACTGCCTTGGATCACATACAATTCCTCTACTTCCTTCTAAGTGGAGCAATGTACCATGGTGTTCCCAAGTTACCCAAGAGACCCTGCAATGCCAGGCTTTGTATGTACTCCCTTAAGACAAACAAAAACTGAAGAGTCAATTGACATTTGTGCAGACTTCATTTATCACCATGAATTTTGGTGGCATCTAACCAAAGATAATTATAGACATAATCAGGAAATTGAAAATGGACCATTATTGATATCTGCTATTGTAGTAGTAGAACTGGGAATGCTACATCTCAGCCAATTCAGGGTTGGTTGTGGGGCATCATGGTGCTTGATGAGTTTTGCAAATGCAATTGACAATACACTTGCAAGAACTTTTGACTGGTGTGTCCAAACCTCTGGCTGGCACTGTAGCTAGCTTAACTTTAGCTTAGGTAAAATGCTAAAGTGGCAACCATAAATGACAGTAAGTAATTTATTTTAGCCACCTTTCCCGGGAGCTCATTCGACAAATTGAGTCTTATACATCTTTGACACGAATAAACAGTGTATCCAATACACTTGGCTACATCTGAGCAGTGCATCTGTCCCCTTTCCCCAAGCAGCCATCAAGTGGCCAAAAACCATAACCGTATGTAAGCCTTTTTAAACAAGCCTAACGAGTACTTAATTTCACACATGTGAAATGTAACAGTGTTGTCTGTGTTCTGCATTATATAGGATTGCGCCTTTAAATCGCGAGGGGAATCCCGGTGACACAGTGGGGTCAGATGACCCTGTTTAAATTCAACCCCGAAGGGAGGAACAGGGTGTTTACTACGCTGGAACGGATGGCATTTTGTCTCTGAGCTGTTTTCCACTGTATTGGACTGTGAATTTGTTTTGCTGAGGATCTTCTAAAGTTAGGATCATTCAGCACTGGGACAGCTTTACAAGATATCATTTTCTATCATTGTGCCTCCGGGCTCACATACAATATACCAGTCTTTAGACATTTTATAAATTCACTTACATACTGAAAATATTGTATGTAATTGTAAATATTGGTATCTGGTAAATTGCATTGTCTATTTTTGTACAAAACACATGAGCTACTTGTGCAAAATGTTACAAATGTTAGATCGGAACCACAGTCCGTTCATATCTGTGAAAATTCGTAACTCGAATGTTCATAAGTCGGGGACTACCAGTATTTTCGTTACACTGTAGTTCCAATTAGTGGCAAAAACTCGCGAAATTTTATAACAAAATAGGATCACGCTAATATTGTAGAAATTGATCAAACTGACTGTACAGTATATAATCCAAAATAGTAATCAGAAATTTGCCTAAAATGGTTTGAAATCATGTTTTGATGAGAAATTAAATATTTTAATGTAAACAATATGTAATAGGCTCTCTTAAATCTGAATAACCACATAACCTTATTTGCAGTGTAACCTTTACACAAACAGTATACAGTTCAAGGTAGACAAATAAGCTTTGGAAGTGGATAGATGCACATCTTTTGGTTATCTAGCATGCTAATAAAATGAGCACGTTCTGACTCTGTATTTCAGTTCATCCAAAATGCCAAAAGCAGCGTGGAAGCTGATCTGTTTGGGAAAAGCCATACAACTTACTGCCCAGTGTGATTCATTAACAGGCCAGAGATAGCGGCTTTGGGCCAGGATGTGCTGGAGCGTGACTGGTCAGATCTACTGCTGTATGCCTTTTTGCCGCTGACATTGTTATGTTGCTGTTATATAACAGACTACACAATGTTGATAGCCTCGTTCTGGCTGAACAGACCTTAGTTCAGCCTGTTGATGTATCTGCCAGGCCCTTTGTGCACACTACCTATCAGACCGGATCTGCTTTCTTAGATGAAGGGGTCACATGGCAGAGCAGGCCACCATGAAATTATGTTTCTGGACCCTGAGTGTGAGCTGAGCATATTGGCGTGTTTGCGAAGGGTCAGATGGAGCATTTGTTGATGTGGAAAGTTGAACCTTTCCAGCAATAATGTGAAACACTATGCATACAAATTTAATATTTAACCATCAACTGTGTTGGGAGGTTTTTTTAGAGTCACCTATTTCTTTCAGCGTCTAATCTGATGTGTACATGGCATCATTGTCCACAGAGGACAAATTTGTTAATTGGCATAGGCAATGCAGTCAAAACTCTATGCCTAGACAAGTTGTCAAATTGGATGCTTTATTGGTCTGAGTACAAATCATAGTACGAACATGTTGACAAAATGAAACCAAAGGTACTAATGCCCCATGGGCCCCTATTCGGGTGTAGAACGTTTACTGGTACCTATTTTTTATAGTTCACATTCCAATACAGGATTTATAAAATACACCCTCACTCTGGAAAAAAAAGGAGAAAAGGACACTAGATTAAGAAAGAAGATTTAGAAAATCTTGTGAACACATTGGGTAAAACATTAACAGTACACAATCAGACTTTTTTCTTTCTTAATAAAATTTTCAGTAGGGAATGTAACAATTTAATTGCTGTTTAATTGCCTTTAATTATGTAACCTGTTAAGAATGTATTTACCAATAATGTTTGTTTTGCATAATATTTCTCCAAAGCTGACGTATCTATAAACTTGTACACCAGAAGAGGGCGCACCGGCAGTTTAAGCAGTGCAAGATTGGGCTTCACTTAATTGTTTTCATCAGGATTGTGCTCTTAGAACTGATGAGCAAACACTGTAGATGGGAATGAACTGTTAATGTGTCTTACATGTCTGTAAGCTCTAAAAGTGTGTGTGGGGGAGGTGTGATTTTGTGTGTGTACCTTGAAAAACTCCTTGGTGGAGCCGGAATCGAGTGTGCCGTAGGCGATCTCAGTCTGCTTGGCAAGATCCTCTGCGCTCTCGATGGGAGACACCATTCTCTCCACGGTGAGGAAAGCTGCCAGGTTTGCCGTGTATGACGAGATGATGATAAGAGTGAAGAACCACCAAACTCCGCCCACTATACGACCTGACAATGACCTTGGGGTGAAGAAGCAGATATTAAGCATTCCAGCCAGGAAGCAGCTCTGTGTGTGTAGGCATTTTGAACGTCCATCATCATTTTATATGTTCTACTTGGTGTAGGGGATCCCATAATACTCTGACGATTACCAGAGTCACGTTCTACATAATAATGTTTTTGTGCTCACATTGTTCACAAATCTTTTGGTATTCACAAAAGCTGTGAGGTTAAAATGTCATGGTTTTTAAATGGTTTTTACTGTCCATTTACTTTTCACTTATATGTCATTGTGCCTTTAAATCATCCATATACGCTAACAGCTGCTCCCTAGCTTGATAAATTGTTAGCCTTAGTCGTCATCTAGCTTATATCTGGTATCTACATTTTCCAGGTTTCTTTGTGTTTTTAAGTAATGATGTTCATCTTTTAACCTGTGAAAGATTAGCTTTTTTGTGGCTAAAACAAAATGCTAAAACGTGACATTTAGCATGTGGTCTGCATGCTAACATCACAATTTAGTCAACTACGTTAAACAAAGCAAATTTATCAATTTATCAGCCCTGCGATGGATTGGCACCCCCGTCCAGGATGTACCACGCCTAATGTCCTGGGATTGGTTCAGGGCTCCCGCGACCCTGTAAACAGGATAAACCGGTATATATGATGAGCGAGTGAGTAATTTATTAGCCACTAATGGCTAACTTGGTTGGTTAGCAAGCAAGTCACCTGTTTTTTTCCCCCCACATTCTTTATTTAATTTTTTTCTACATTTACGGTGCAGTTTTCTTAATTGCTTACTTGCTTACAATCCAATTGCCTTCCTTTCTTTTTTTTCCATCCTTCCTTTTTTTACCTTCTTCTCCTTCTCCTCATCTCTTGATTCTTGAATTTTTTCTGTTAACAATTTCCTTTTTTCTTTCTTCCTTTCAGCTCCCATCAAGGGGTCGCCATAGTGGACCATCCGATCGAAACACAACGTGGCACAAGTTTTATACCGGATGCCCTTGTTGTTCATTCTAAATTCTCCTTTCTTTATTCTTTTCATTTCTGTTTCATATTTACTTCTTTTTTTTTCTTGTTTCCTTTAGTCAGCATCTTATGTTCATTTATTCTCTCTCTCTCTCTCTCTCTCTTCCTCCTTTATTTTTGTCCTTCTTAGTTTTCCCCCTCTTCTTTCTTTTTTTCTATCCTTTTCTTCTTCTCTTTTAATTACTTTGCTTTCCTTGCTTAGTTAGCTCCTTTGTACTGTCTTCTCTCTTCATCTCTCCATCTCTCTCTCTCACTAACTCTGTAGCTGTGTAAATCTAATGAGGAACATCTTGCCGCCAAACTCTATTGATTTCCGTGGCTAAAATTAGGGGACACTTACAATCTCTCTCACTTTCTCTGACACACACACACACACACACACACACACACACACACACTTTATCATCCTTGTCTTTTTTGCAGTGTCGCTGCTTTAAAGAATCCCGTCTTTTATCTCTGGACATGACTACTGCTGCTGATGCACTGCAGAGGAATTAACAAGCACACAAAAAACGGTTGATGAGGGGGGCAGGCCAAATGAAACGATGGATGAATGTGGTACCCACACACACAGGCATGCACACATTACCTGAAAGGGAAACACTCTTAAACATCCATTGCCTTCCTTAGAGACAAACCAGAGGGCCCTTTATGGTGCGACACTGAACCATTTTTCCCTTAAATTGTATCTTGCTGAATGTGGAAGGACCCACAGGAAATAGAAGCCAAGCCAAGAAACTACAGTTAAAGAAACACTGCATCAAATATTTAACACACGTTCCAAGACGATGCGGCTGCTGTGACTTTGTGTTTAATTATAACAGAAAGTGCAAAAATTTGGCCAAACTTTCCTTATACTGTTACTTGGGTGTTCAAGACAAACCGGGACTTGTGATGAAATTTTTGGTGAATGATGGTGTAAAAGTGATTGACTTTTACAGAAGACTTCAAGCACAATACAGAGTTTGGCCGCAGTTAGCAGCGGTGAAACATCTGAATGGTGCAAATGTTTTAAAGAAGGCTGTACGTTGACCATTATGGCTGACGTGGCTCGGTGCCCACTGCAGTTACTCCTGTGAGCACTCAGCGACTGGACTGCATGATTTTTTCAAATCGACATCGCCATCTTGCCTGTGACGCAGCTGTCTGTGGGAACGGAACACACATTCATTCACCGACACCACTTGCAAATTACAGGAACTCCCACACCCTAGCCTGTTATCCCCTACTAATCAGGGAGGATAAGTACAAGCACATGCTTTCTGTGAGATCTTTGAGACTCAGAGTTCACCTACTGGCATATTTATAAAAGTTAGAATGAAAGTTGGCATCCCTAAGGACAACCACATGGACGTAAGGAGAACATATGAGACTATCAGAGAGGAACACCCAAGTTCAAGACTGATCTGGAGGACCTGGAGCACCAGTGTGTCAACTGGGGTCTAAAGGTATATTAGCTAGATGTCTGTAATATATCTATATAAATAAAAAAAAGGTTTTGTCCGTACGTGGATCAGAACTTGCTCTTTCAATAATATCTTTACGTTTCATACACTGGAGGACCAGAAGAGAGGCTCAGAAAATTTTCTGTCTGTCTGTCTGCCCAGCCAGATTTTGTCACAGCATCATGCAAATCTGGCTGGACAAAATTTAAGTTGAAGTTTAACCTGCACCAGAAATGAAATCGAAATGTTAAGAAAAAATTATGTTCTGAACAGTTATGTGCCAGATTATGAACAGTTATGTTCTGGATACTCTACTTTAAAATAAGCTTTTACCGAATTTTGGAATTATACTTTAAACATACTTCAAAATAATTGTATTATAGTACACTTTCCAAAAAAATATTATTGGAAAATATACTTTAAGTGAAAGGTTGGTCTAATTTCCAAAGTATACTTATTTAAACTTGTTTTTCAAT
>JAOVVB010000050.1:7071624-7091175 GCA_028570985.1 Heterobranchus longifilis
GTCACACACTCGGAGGCCAGCGCTATCCGCTCCCTCCGCGTGCGCGAGCTCACAGACGCCCCGAATGGCGTAGAGCCATGCAATTAATTTGGGAGCACTAATACCTCTCATCCCTCCCCATCTTTGTCTAATCTGGTTGAAGTGACATCCAGCGAAATGTGAGGAGAAACCCACAACTTATGATGAAATTACGTCACAATAAACCTCTCATTGAAAAGTTGGAAAAATATTCTAAATCGAAAATGTGTTGAATACACCTAATTTACCAAACATCAAAATTACATTAGCCTACAGTTGTGCAAAATCATCCAACAGCATCCTAGAGGAAAAAAAACGGTAGCCTGGGAAAAGATCAAGAGGAAAATTTCTACTGAATACGTTTCGCTTTTGCACCATCGTAAAGGCAAAAATATCGTAATTTGAATCCTCTTAAGTTGGGGATTGTCTGTATGAATGTCCTGATTTTAAAATTCCAAGATTGGCATGTCACCATGGTGTGAGGGTATAAATAGGCATGAAACTGGTTTAACATAAATAGCTTCTCCATCAAACATGCTCTGTCCAGTGAACAAGCGTCTTCTGTCCTTCAGATTTATGCTAGTCTGAGGAATTTGCCCTTGTCTGTTGCAGACGTGCTCGACAGAGAGGAGGGGCTGGCAGAGTTAAACTGAGCCTTGTCTGTAGCAGTCACATCACACAACATGACATCGAGATCCCCCTGGCATGACTGTACACAAACAACACATAAGGTGTCTGGATATAAGGCAAAAGTGATAGAGGAGTCACATGGTGACTGGAACAGCTTCAGTGTGCTTGTGCCAAAAACGAATGGAGAGTTCCAGTTGTGCATGGATTTATGCATGCTGAATATGGTTTAAAATCATGATCCAAACCCAATGCAGCATACAGTATTATTAAGGTTTGTCATTGCTTAATTGCTCTAAAGGAGGTGCACCAGTGAAAATACCGGGACATTACTGTACCTCATCAAACTACACACTTAAAAAAAAACCTGGCCCTGGAATCGCAGAAGCAGTGCCAGAAGGATTTTTTTAAAGTTAAGGTACTCTTCCACCCCAATTGGTGCAGCACTAACGAGCTTTCTCCTTCATCCAGAGACTGCAAGTTTGAATCCTGGGTGATGCTGAACCTGCTACATGTGGGGAGCCTAGAGAGAGCTGGATGGCCAAACTTTCTTGTGGAAAGGATGGGTGGCATTCTAGCACTCTCACATTTATCATTGTGATGCTAGCCAATCATGGGCATCTCTGAGCTCATGGAACTGTAATGGATGGATAGCATAATCCTCCCCACATTTTTTCATAGCAAACAGGATGAAATTATGTGATTGCCTAGTGTCTCAAAAGTAACACTTAATAACCTTGGCCCTCTCTTTTTAGTGGCTAAAATGGAAGAGTGCTAATGTCCTGGGGTGGGAATTGGCTTTGTCAAAGCAAAAGTAAAAACAAATGTGTTAAAAAAAAACAACAACCTTAAAGCACACTGTATGAGGTTGTTTACTTCAGTCTCTTTCATTTCTCTCTCCTCCATTAGAGGTGCAGATAGTTACGCTGGACAAAGGGCTGGGGGCTATTTTGTCCCAGGAGGTGGAGAATGAGAGACCACTCCTAATGGTATACATCATTAGTCTCTATGGGTCTACCACATGAAGGATGACCTGTTTGGTATCTGGCAATACAGTCTTGTAAATTTACAGCTCTGTGGTCCAGTGGCCAGGGAAGCAGATGGCAAACATTCATTCAGTAGCAACCATTCTTCCAACATTTTCCCAATGGGGATATTCAGGCAGTGGTAGAAAGATTTAGAAGCCTGTGTTCGTGTGTACAGTGACAGGTGATCCCATGGTGACTCTGTAGTTTTCTGTCTAGTAGAAATCCTAAATGTATGTGGTGTTAGAATACTGTAGTTTTACTAACTACTGAAGCATAAAAATTTTGGCAAGGCTATTTGCAATTTCAATTTGTTATTTGCATCACATAGTTAATAGAGTATGATCGGCTTTCCTCTCTTGTGTATCAAGGCATGGAAGTCTTTTCCAGGTAAAGCCCTGAACCTTTGTTCAGAGTTACCTAAAAGACTAAGATGGTCCACGGTACTTCTTATTGCTTTTGTTTCTTAGATATTCCAGTGAAAACTTTTTACCCTTCATTCAGAGATGCACTAGAATCAGGTATCGCAGCTGGACATTTAGAATGAAGGTTCATTGCGGAATAGGGCAAAGACCTCTGCTTTAGGAATTAGTTTGTTGGAGGTGCAAATTGGAATTGCACCCCAGGACATCCCTCTGGACAATATAACCACCAGCTGAACAAAGAAAAGGCAGGCAAAGACTACCTTTCTATACCGTTTGTTGTGAGTTGGGTGGAACAGATTATATCTACACTTATATGTCTACACCTTCCAAATTACAAGAATGACACGACATCTAGGGCATCAAGGGTGTGCAGGCATAAATGGGAATGAAACTGGTTGAAATAGCCTCGTTTACTTGTCTGTCCAGTGAGCAAGTGCATGTTGTCCTTCAAATATACACAGACTAAAATAACACTTTTGTAAGCAGAACTTAAGATCAGATAAAGGGTGGTTCAGGCTATACCTTCCTGTGCCCTCTTGAACCATTCAGAGTTTGGGGGCACAGATCATACCCAGGTTGTAAAGTTTTCACCAGCAGGATCAGATAATTTGTGGGAAAGTGTACAACATTATTTAAATAAGATCAAATAAAAGGTGGTACAGACTTTACCTTCATTTAAACAAGATCAGATAAAGGGTGGTTCAGGTTACAGCTTCCTATACCATCTTGATCCTTCCATTAAGAGTTTGGCGGTGCAGGCTATCGGGTGTCGGTACAGATTCTGGACCCCTTGAAAAACCTTGATGAAGCTAACCCTTTTCAATTGCTATAGCAATTTTTATAACACCCCCCATCCTGAAACTCATGGGTCCTAGGAATTATCTTTACTAACCGTCACTTAGCGGCACCCCTGCAGACTGAACCCTACCTGTCATGTTTTCTTCAGCTAGATGAGATAATGGAGGTACAGACTATACCTCCCTATACCTTCTATCTTTATTGGTATGTTACAAACTATACTGAATTCTGCTTTAAACATGATCAGATAAAGTATCTTGAATTTGTGGTGAAATATCTTCATGACAAAACACAAGTCCATTTTTTTCCAAGCTAGTCTACTACAAGACTTGTAACACTCCGTGACTGAAAACAGACAAAAGGTATTTTTTCATTCATGTGCCTCAAAAAGTTGTTAAAAAAAATAAATCTTAGCAAACACTTTAGTCCATGAGTTATGTCAGCATCTACTTTGGTGGCCATCTTGTATCCTGTCTTTCTTTCAATGTCTGAGGACAGGATTCTTCAGCAGCGTTGGCAGAGATGAACCACCTGCTGAGGTAAAATTCTCCATCGCCTTAAAAACGCCAGGAAAAGAGAAAGAGAGAGACAAACAGAGGGAGAAAAAAGAGAGAGAGAGAGAGAGAGAGAGGGGGAACCTGCTAAGATACGTTCATGTATGTCCTTCACTTAGAAGAGCTTAGCTTCTAAGTAATACCTGGTGCTAGCATAGTTAGCATGCTTATCATAGTTAGATGTAATTAGCATTAGCATCAGAACAATAAGGCACTTTGTGGATTAAGAAGTGAGTACACTTTAGCTATGTGTGTTTAAAAATGTGAAAAACACACATAGAAAAATTTAAATATTAAAAACAGACCCATTTAAGTTTGTATATTTGTTGAGCGTTAACATGTGTTATTAACTTTCTAAAGTCTCTCTCTCTCTCTGTAAAGTAAGTGTGTGTGTGTTTGTGTGTATACACATGTATTACCATGATAGTGGTGACGATGACTGTCCTGTTCTCCCCCGCTGAGCCGTTTCCACCTGCTAGCTCGTTCTGCACCAACACCAGTTTATCCATGTCGTTCCAGTAACCAATCTGACAACACACACACACACAAGTGTGTGTTGGTTTGTCTGTTTGTATATTTTTATCTATAACCGAGATGGTGACTATGTGTGTGTGTGTGTGTGTGTGTGCGTGCATGTGTGTACCTTTTGTGGGCCATTGCTCGTCATTTCAAACACATCCATGGTGTAGTTCACTCTGCGTCCATTCTGATCAAACTGAATGTTTCCTGTCAAACCCTGGATCCGGACCTGTGCATTACACGCATACACACACACGCACACACACATATTAAAGCGTTTTAAAGGTATGTATCTATCTAAGTTGTGATGCACCTTTACACATATTTTAAGGTGTGTGTTTTTAACTTGCATGTGCCTACCTGCTTTAAGGTGCGCTCCATGTCTATGCCTTGGTTCCACGGAGCTGCCGGATTGGCCAGACAGTCTCCGGCGTTTCCACGTCGTGTGATGTCGATCTTCTGTCGCCGCAGGTTCCGGAAGGCTTCGGCCATCACCAACACAGCATCGTACGTCAGGGAGGAAGTGTACTAAAGGACATACAGCAACCATGACCTCTCTTTGATTTCAATTTATTTTCCGTAACCAACACGTATTATTTAAATTCAAACGTTTTGGGGATTTGAGTTCTGCATATTTTCAGATTCTTGATTCAGTAAGATCCATTTTAAAAGCAAGTGTATTATTGTATCATGTCCGGTTGCTGAGATAGAGTTGCCATGGAGAGTTTATTTATGAGGATGAGCTCATAATAAAAGTGGAAATCCTATTTTTAGAATAATTAAAGGAGGATTATGTGATGTGGTGAGAAAGAGGGAATCCTCAGTCTCATGTTGATATGAGGATTATAAGTAACTTTGTCATAGTGAAGAACTGTATGTTTTTCTATGACAGCTTAAGCAACCATGTTGGATAGTGTTCATTAAAGTGGACGATAAGGAATTTATCAACCAAAAAGATTTGATACATTTCACCAACTGCACTCTATTAGCTATAGCGCAAAACTATCCAATATGACCAATATCTTTGTTGGGTTCTTTGGAAATGTACACACCCTATAACTGACTGGCTATTCCTTGTTTTAATCCCCAACCTAATTCATGTTAGTTAAGTTCCTGCACTTGTGGCGTAGCTTTGACTGAGCTGTCATCTACGTTTAGAGGATTGAAACTAACCAGAGCCACTCAAGTTTTAGAATCTTGAAACATAAAATGTATGTTAAGAAACATCAAATTTAAGAACAGGCCTTTAAAATTTAAAGAGTAACCTAAACTACAGGGAGGTGAACGATAAAGTCAATGAGGACTTTTTGCCTGATACCATTACTCACAATTCAAGCAAAAGATTAAATAAATCCACATTCGTAACTGTCTGACGATCTTCGAGAGGCGTTCAAGACAACCTCGAAATGAATGCATAAAAACCAATTGACATTTACAGAAGACTTCAAGCACAGTACGGTGATGAGACTCTTAGCTGCAGTAAAACATTTGAACGGTGCAAAAATTTTAAAGGAGGCTGTACATCCAAATCAAGGTGGCTCTGAGCCCACTGCAGTCGTTCCTGTTAATGTTTAGCGAGTGGAACGCCTGATCCTTGAAAATCGACAGATAACTTATGACCAACTTGCGGAAGTGACGCATCTGTCTGTGTGAACTGTACACACATTTAACCAACACCACTTGCACGTTAAAGAACTTCGGCTGGGAGTTACTGCCACGTCCCCCGTACAGTCCTGACCCAGGAACTCCTTTGATCCTTCTGATCACGGCTCAGGTGTACTGAGAAAACTTTCTACCTTGGTGGTGTCCAAGCACTAGTGAAACAATGGGGTAAGTTCATTAGTGCAGCAGGGGATTACTGTATAAAGAGAGCTTTTATTCTCATAACTGTGTTCTGCTATTCTACACAATCAAAAGTCCTGGTTTGACTTGAGCATCTGTAATTGATTTCCCAGAATTAGCTTTAGTCTTTATTTCATCTGCATTTGAATATAAATTGTTTCTTTTGGATATTTATGTTACGGTTAAAGAAGGTCCTCATAAGTATGTGTATACTAAGACAGGTGTGTGTGTGTGCTCACACACAGACACACATGCCAGATGAGGAAATGGAATTGTTGTTTTCAATGTGGTTATCTGGTTATTGATCGTGCTGTACAACTGGCAGACCAATAAAGGTGAAAGCTCAACCTGATGGAATTAAATAAATTGAGATGGAGAGAAAGAATCGGAGAGAGAGAGAGAGAGAGAGAGCAAAAGAGAGAGAGAGACTTACAGGCAGAGTGACATTTTCCATTCTAGCTGATTAAATCTTGAGTGACTCTCATAACCTTTTCTTTAGAAGTTTTTCATATCTACAAAAGTACTACACTACGCTTACAGCTGAGTGCAATTTTATACGTAGCTGCTGAAGGCTGTATAATAGAGGCATGCTAAAGTACGACAATCTGTTTTATCGGTTTATTAATGAGCTCATTTAGATCATAGTTTTACTCTGGGGCAGAAGTAAAGGATTTCAGAATCATCCGACTAAATGGTTAGCTGTTCCATTCCTGAAAATGTAACTGTCTGTTTCTGTTCTGTCACAGGAAGGCCCATGTCACACTGCCTTGCTATATACTGTAGTACAGTGGAACCTCACCATACAAACACCCCAGCTAGCGAATTTTCGACTTACGGGCCAAAATTGTGGCTCTATTTTATTTTGACACGCAACGTTTCAAGCCAGTCGCCCGTACTTGTGACTTTGCACACGTACTTTTAAGTGCATCCCTGGTAGCCGTTCAAAACTTGTTTGCATGTGTGGAGAAAAGTGTTTTTGTGCAAGATTTAGTGAGGACATAGCACCATGAGTCCAAAGAAAGTTAACAAGGATGCTACCAAGAAAAAAATGGAATTCACTTCCAGTGCAAATTGAAAAAGTAATAATGGGTAATACTGTGTTGTGTGTGTACCTTGGGTGGCGTTTCGGAGCCTGGATATTCTCTCTGATCGAGTTTGTTCCAGCGCTGCATAAGTTTGATGACCATTGGTTTACTGAAATCCACCAACTGGAAACCAGTGACATTTGCTCCCCCGTGCATAAAGCGCTCAAGAGACACATCCTTAAAGCCCTGAGACAGAGAGAGAGAGACAGAACAAGGAAAGGAAATAGGCAGAGGAATGGGAAAAAAAGAAAGTGTGTGTTACTTGATTGACTCGGTCTCATACAGTATGTGGAGCTTCTTCATATAGCCACGCATTATACATATCACTTTGCTTTACAACCATACATTTTATGAGGACACACTGACCTACACACAAACACACACACACACACACACACACACACACACAAAACCCACAGCCAGGCACTCACCAGGTTGCCGATGATGTAATGATAACCCTTCACATGCTTCCCCACACTCACCGCCTGGAAAAAAAATAAAGCGAGAGAAATATATATAGAGAAAGTGAAAGAGAGAAAGAGAAAGAGAGAGAGAGAGAGTCAGAATTAGATAGAGAGTAAGGGACAGAAGTACTTAATTGCCCCATGTATCATCGAGCTACTAAAATAGAGTGCTGTTTTATAAAGGTATACAATTAGAAGTGTGCGTGTGTGTACATGAGTGTGTGTGTGTGTGTCTGTGTGTTTAAAAGCAGTCCTTAGTCTTGTCTTATCTCACAGTAACAAGAAACCCAGGATAAATAGGTAAGGTGGCTTAGATTAAGAGACAGAGAGAAAGAGAGAGAAAATGAAAACTTTAACCATATAGTTATATTAATATACTGTATATATAATCACTGAGCTACTCATAACACCATCTGTTCTAGATAATTCCAAACTGCTTATAAATAACTGACCATCCTTTATCTGGACTAGAAAATCGTAACACGCTCCTAATGCTTTGTTCTAGATTTCGCTTTCACCAAACTCCGCATACCTGCTCTAGAAAGTTTTGGAGTCGTTCTGCCTCTAGATCAACGACAAACTTCTTCTCGTTGCGACGGGCCAGATCTTCAAGGAGGCGCCGATAAGCGACATCACCAAAGTTCTCCACACAGATTGCGCTCACCAGCCATCCATTCTGACCCGCCCTCTCCATGATCGCCTGAAGGATGGTGTATCCTGGCAAAGTATACATACACACACATACGAAACCACACACACAGGGCAATTCTTGATTAGAATGAACGGTAGTTTATGGGAAATAACACTTGGAACAACATCTGTTGGATTGTGTGTTTGAACCCCCTTGCTCATTGCTCCTTAATTTTCCTAAAATTTGCTTCTCTTCTTGATATGTTCAAATTCTTGATACTGGTTCCAGAACATTCCTCAGAACTCTTCACACCTGCTTAAGCTATCTCTGAAATCTTGGTGTGCCTCAAATTACTTCTAGATATCTTCAAAGTGCCTACACAAGTTCGAGATATCCTTAAAGTGCTTAGACTTTTTCTAGATGTCTTGGAAATCCCTATGCCTGGTCTAGATATCTCCACTCTTCTCATACCTGCTTTAGACTCTTTTAAATTCATGAACACATTTGAACATGTTTGTACATTTGTAAATGTAATGAGTGTGTGTGTGTGTGTGTGTGTTGTAAGCATGCCAGAAACAACAGATGGCCACTAAATTGTCTCGTTGTTACACTGCTGGACCAATCTGTCCATCAGCACATTGTCTGTGTGTGTGTGTGTGTGTGTGTGTGTGTGTGTTTATATGTCCATTTGCTGATTATCTAATCTACACTCTGTGTTGATCCCAAATTAACACATGTGATGCCAGACTCATACACTCTTTTCAGCTTCTTCTGAGAGATCTCGTAGTGGTTATTCCCAAGTGACACAGATTGAAATGGGCAGACAGACAGACAGACACACACACACACATACACAGTCTTACCCTGACTTCATAAGACCACCAGATGTCCCTTCGGCAAACATAGACAAACACACTATGCACTCACTAATCTGTGTGTGTTTACACAAAGAATGCTGAAAATAGTGAGTTGTTATCCACAAAACCTTCCTGTCCATCCTCACAAGCCGTGAGACAAGTGCCACAGCAAGCCAGTGGACTGCAGGACGGTCAAACCAGGTTAAATCAAGGGCATCCACATCTGCTTCGTGCAGACCCTCCTCTACGTGACCCTCCTCCCACATGGCTCATTACCTGGCTCTGATCTTTTCTCTGCGCTCTCAGTGAGGTCACAGCCTCGGTTAACTTTCCACACCTCGCACTTCTCTTCATAGACGGCTCACCTCCTGAAACTAAAGTCCCGGCAAGATTAAGTTGCTCTATATCCCTGGAGATACGTCCAGATCTTGTGATCTCACAGGAGAGCCTTTGGCTCCACAATCCACCTTGGGGGTATTTCCTGGCCATCAACTGTTTTTTCTCTGCTCATATCACTAACCTGAAACCTTTATCATGCAGCAACATCGGGATGAGCTAATAATTGCTCTTGACAGAAGTGCTTATTCTGCCTGCTGTCATTCAGTGACTCAACTACTGAGACTTGATCCTGGTGAGTCTTCGCCTGCGTGCCGTCAGACCCCTGCAATGCAGTTGCAAGGCTTGTTTTCATTCTTCCCGAGTTCCCCTTCCCTGTGCTCCTTTCGCTAGCGTTCTGTAGCCGGATTTAAAACACCGAACAGCAGCTGAATCAGAATTGGACACTAAATGAACCACGTTTGCTTTAAAGGTCACATATTGTACTCCTTCTTTAACAAGTTAACATGAGTTTAGGGCTGCTTTCGCACTACGCAGGATTGATTCGTATCGACACTCTTCAGCTGGCTTATATTATATTATATAATATGATACTATATTATATTATATTATTAATATAGTGCTTGAGTACACTTACGCTTACATTCTCCGATACAGCAGGTGGCAGTATGCGCCTAGTTGCTTTTGCGGAACACCAATAAACACAAAGCGTATAAGGAAGTGAACCTTCATGCTATGCCTAATATTATTAATATTCCAGAAATCAACAGATGGCGCTGGCGATACAATTAGCTTTCATATTTAATTCCAGCCATGCCCAGGGACCTCTTACCATGCTCAAGATCAACTTTTCAAGTGGACTAGAGTACGATACGCCGATCTGTGCCTGCACATACGTTGAAATTACGACCGTACACTTGGGCTCAAGTGTCCTCGGGTCTGGGTAGTGTGAAAGCACCCTTAGAAGTCTCCAAAATGTGTATGTTAACATTCCAGATGAAATGCAGCTCAGATCATGCCTGCCTAAAATGACTTCTGCTTTACTGCTTTTCCAAACACATCGTTTCAGTGTCTGTAGCTTTAAATGAACTGCACCCACACGCCCCTTTGCAGGATTGCTTTTTCCCAGCCAATCATGAGTCAGAGACCGGAAGAGACTGGGAGAAGAAAAAAAACAACAACCTTCTTTTAATCTATTCATGTCCGGAACCTTTTCAGGCATTTCCCACCCTCATGATGATATCCTCAGTGTTTAGGGATATAAAATGTAAAACACGAAGAGCTAAAGATGACTAGGTTAACAGTTTACCACTAACCATTACCTGAGACTTATTTGTTGTAGCTCAAAAAAAAAGAGAAATGGTGACCAGAGAACAACAGAACAAGAGGTCACAATAGGGAGAAAATCTGATTTTGACAAACAGAAAATAGTATTTTGTTTATCTCAAATTTTTGTTTGGGTGGCACAGTGACTTAGTCGTAAGCACTGTCGACTACATCTCCAGGGTCTGGGTTCAATTCCCGCCTCTTAGTGGGTTTCTTTCGGGTACTCCGGTTTCCTCCAACATTCCAAAAGATTAGACTAATTGACATTTCCAAATTGCCCATAGTATGTAAATGACCAAGGATAGGCACACTAAATGTAAAAGTAGCTGAATATCTAAACGTGAATTTTTACCTATTTTATTTTCAAGCTTGACTTAGCTTTCAAGATACGTGTATCAAGACTCTTCTTCATGATTGGTGTCAAAAATGTAACACCGTCACTGGATGTTCAAAAGAATTTGCTAATCTAGAAAATCTAGACGATTTGGACTCAAAACTGTTTAAGAAAAAAAGTTTTAGAAAACTAGTTTTCTATTGATGATACATTATTTCTGCTGGTGTTGGACCACATATTAATTTTCTAACGCTGTGCACCAACGTTGCACCAAATGGCCATATGATACGTGTACAGGAGTACTGTATATCAGCAGGTATAAATTTAAGAGGTACTGTGGGAAGTGAAGATGTGTAGATTTAAAATGCAGGGAGGGATGTAACGAGATTATGGAGTGTATTAGCACGAAGTTGATATACAGAAAGCGTATTAGGAGGGTAGAGAGAGATTGTAAAGTGTATAGTGGAGTGTAGAGAGCATAAGTATAGTATGAGTGGGGGGTATAAGGGAAATGAATGGTATAGAGTGTGTATAAAGTGCACTGAGGGAGTGTGGACTGCATGGGATGTTGTGAGAAATGAGCTACAGTATGTGGTATATATTCTGCAAACCTCCCTAATACACAATCTGTCTGTTTTCTCCTTATTGGATGTATAACTGTGTGTGTGTGTGTGTGTGTGTGTGTGTGGTCAGCTTCGTTAACGCACACTAGATCAAGATGAATGATGAGCAGCTGCGATTAGACTTGACGTGGCATGAATATCACCTTCCTGCTGTGCGCGTTTGCTAACAAGACTGTGTGTGTGTGTGTGTGTGTGTGTCTATGTGTGTTGTCGCACTGGTTTACAAATCTGGTAGGCAGGGTGCAACAGAGGAGCATTTGTGCTCAATGATAAAACAGTGCCTGTTTACACCCGGCGACACACGACAAGGCCACGCCCACCACTAATCACACACACTCGGTGTCTGAAATCCGAGACACTCACTGAACACACTCTCCTGTGCATGGGATAAGCATTCAGGACAACTTTAAATCATTGTGCTCTTGATATGCATGTTGAAATGCTACCATGACGATGAGTATAAATAATACACAGGGGCGTTCAGGTCAAAGCAGGACTTTTGAGTTAAGAGAGTAAAAGCTCTCTTTATTCCTCTGTATAATCTTCTGCTACACTAATAGCCTTATCCCAGTGTTTCACTAGTGCTTGAATGCCATCAAGGTAGAAAGTTTTTTCTCAGTACGCCTGAGCTATGTATAAACTGCCTGTCTGATTCACGTCTAAAACGCTGGCCTCCCAGGAACTCCTTTAATGATCCAAACATGTGGAAATGATTTAGACTGTGACTAAGAGTCTCGTCGCAGTACTGTGCTTGAAGTCGTCTGTAAATGTCAAGCGCTTTTACACTTTTAATCACCAGAAAGTCCCGGTTTGACTTCATAGTTTCATCTAGAACCATGTTTCCCTTTTTATGCCTCGTCGAAAATAGCAAAGCATTAGTGTTGGAATGTTGCGAATTAATCATTGGCTTAACGACCCAATAGATGTCATTCGTGGCATAGATTTTTTTTTACTGTATTGTAAAATCCTTTCTGCAACATCGCACATCACACACGCCTTGGACATACAGCACACTGATAACTGGGTGTTAATATTATCGATGTACTTTGCATATGTGTGTGTATTTGTGTGTCACCTCGGTCCGTGCCATACAGGAAGACGAATCGAGTCCATTCGTAGTGGTCGATGACGCTCAGCAAGGCGCCGCGTATGGAAGGGCGGAGCTGAATCAGGAACTGAGTGTCTCCTTCTGCTGGAAAGCTCGGGGAGACGAGTGAGATGTGCAGGGACGCGCAGAACGACGAGAGAGTGTGGACAGAGCGCTTGTCGTACACACCCAATATCGCGAACACACCCCTCGAGTACTGAGAACAGACTGCAGAGAGAGAGAAGGAGAACAATATGAGAAGACATGCCGACATTTTCAGAATTATTGGCACCTTTAGAGGCAATGGGCAGAATTGCATGGAATAACTGTTACACCGTGTTTCGTAGTATGTTTTCTGATTTTCAAGTCGAGTTGATTCAACAGCACTAAGATTATTATCTGATTTGTTTCAAGAAGCTATATTTCTAACAGGTTAAAAATGTATCTACTAAACATTGGTTTAAATTTCAAAGCAATAATATTTATTTCTCGCTAAGCTTCTGCTCCACACTCCAGTCCAGCAGGTGGCAGTAATGCACCGACCACACATATAAAAAAGAAGAAGGAACACTCTAGCAAAACACAAGTATTTGTCAAGGATGGAATTTGCCAGTTTTAGACATTTAATGTTTGTACGTGAATCTAAACACTTTGAAATGTGTGAATCGATTCCTATCCGAAAACGGACCCAACGAATCAATAAATCAACGAGTCATGACCAGCAAAAGGTCGATTAAACCCACACATCATTACAAACTTTTAGCCCTTTCGCTTAACATGAACAGTTTTGAACTTCGCATCAGAAAAACAGATGGTGAGAAAAGAACGGAGAGATTCACATACTAGGACGTGCCATTATAAGAACATATTCAGCGTTGCCATAGTAACAGGAACTCTGCTTTACCCCTATTCATGCCGCATCAATTACATCACCCAGTGGTCAATTAGTTTTCTATAACAGCATCTTCTCTTAAGTGCTTTATTCTTTACTTAAACACCTCGCCCGCGCTAGTAATCTGTTCAGAAGAGCTTTTTTTTTCCCTGCTCGAAACTATAATTACAATCATGTGTCGTGGATGTTCGGGGAACTCCAGGTCAGGATAAGTCCCCAAAGCTGCAGTAATATGTGATGCTGCTTTGAGGAAAACTGATTGCTCTGTACTTACCCTGCTAGAGAACCATGTACACTCTCATATCACTGGGATGTTGAGAAAATCTCTGGGACGCAATTAATATCTACCACCTGATGTGCTGCTGTGGTCATATGGTGACCACAGACGAGGGACGGTAAGCGACTGGGGACCATGTCAAATGCACCTGAGTATAATAATGAAAGATTTTATTTCTCTCTCACACACACACTCTGTCGGTCTCGCTTCATTTCTCTCTCCTCCTGTCTGTCTTTCCGTTCCGTATTAACACGCTTAACACTGTTTCTTCCTGCAGGGAGCGGGAGGTGACAAACTTTTATAACACCGCCTTATGCAAAATGTGTGTGCGTGAGTATATGTGTGTGAATTCTCACTCTAAAAATGGTTTTACCTAACGTGCAAATGACATCATCTGTCTGAGATTATACACACACTTCGACCTCGATCAACCTTAGGAGTTCAGGTACAAGGTACAGGTGTACTGTATACAGTGTAAGAGAAAGAGATGGAATAATGGCAACGGGTAGCGCAAATATTAAATCACAGGGCAGAGCTGTGATGGTGATTGAAGATTCTTGTGCCGGTGGGACAAAGTGTTTACCGCCAGCAGCAGCGACTTGTGACACAAGCAAACAAACAAAGTTAGCTAATGGAATCAGACTTCCTTTTCTCAGAAGGTCTCCGTGGTACACAGATTTCGCATGCACTCTTTCCGCTCTCTTAATCTTTCTGGTATACAACACAAATGTTCTACATTACAGATACACCATCAGTATGTACACTTCGCCCCTTGCATTGAATTGAACTCTACTTATTCCCTATAAAACAAGATCTTTCTGTTCGGAAAGTATCAGGGGGTATTAGCAGGGATAGCTCGGTGGTTAGGGTGTTGGACTAATCGAAAGGTTAAGTCCAAGGAGCCACTGTTGAGCCCCTGAGCGAGGCCCTTAACCCTCAACTGCTTAGAACATAATAAGATAAAACTTTAAGTCTCTCTGGATAATATCCAGATTCATCCTGGATTGGGCATCAGGCTACACTTTACAGAATGCTGAATGTCTTATAATCATCGCTGTCTTACTTGTTTTTCACATGTCACTTCCTACAGAGTGTCTTATGTACCTGTCTCTTCACTCAGCGTGTCTTACCTGTCTCTTCCCTCGGAATGACTTTTGTATTTCTTCGATCGGCATAACTTACCTGTCCCTTCCATCGATGGGTCTTACCTGTCTCTTCCCTGAGTATGTCTAACATGCCTCTCCTCTCGGCATGACTTACCTGTCTCTTACACAGCATGTCTTACATGTCTCTTACCTCAGAATTTCCTACCTGTCTCTTCCCTCAGCAATCAATCAACCAATCAATGGGTCTTACCTGTCACTTCACTGAGTGTGTCTAATATGTCTCTTCCCTCAGTATGTCTTACCTGTCTCTTCCCTCAGCGTGTCTTACCTGTCTCTTACCCAGCATGTCGTACCTGTCTCTTCCCTCAGCATGTCTTACCTGTCTCTTTCCTCAGTGTGTCTTACCTGTCTCTTACCCAGCATGTCGTACCTGTCTCTTCCCTCGGCGTGTCTTACCTGTCTCTTACCAAGCATGTATTACCTGTCTCTTTCGTCAGCATGACTTACTAGTCTCTTCCATCAATGGGTCTTACCTGTCTCTTCCCTCAGCATGTCTTATCTGTCTCTTACCTGACACTCATGTTACTTACTATTCTTTCTGCTCCTCCTCCTCCAATAAAAATGACCATAGAGCATTATTATATTCCTGTTGCATTGCCAATTGCAATAATAGGCCTGTGAAGCTAAATGGCCCCCATGATTGAGCAACAACCATAAAGGTAAGCAAATCAAAGGAAAATCCACTTACTGTATATTTGTCAGATAGCAACATAATTAGTGATTTCAATTGATTAATTGATTTCCACGATTAATCACAATTTTAAAATATTTTTACAAGCAAAAATATTTGATTGTTTTATAAATGTGCAATGTTGGAATAAAGAAATGCATGACAAACTGGTTAGAGGAAAAAGATTATGCAGCTTTCTTATATCTCAAACACTGACATTTAACAATCTCCTTTTAAACCTGGCTAGTGTAATTGGCTAGCACATGCTTCGGCAAAATGTCTTTCATGTGTTTTTTAACGTGCCCAGAGTGAATAAGTGCAGTTGGCATTTGTCATCAATTAGATGGTTAACATCTGGTCAGGACAAATCTGTGATCTGTAAATTCATTTGACCAATCAATATCCAGAACTGGACTTTTTTTTGCACTACAGGTATGTGCCTGTTTAATAATTTTGGTACTAATGCTGTTATGGTGCAGCTCCCATGTCACTACAATACAACTCATGCTGGTCACTGTGTAGTCTACAGTTACATCCATAGCTAGACTGTTTTTTTCCACCTGTGTGTCCATCTGTCTACCAGTATCTCTTCTTTTTGCATTATTAAGAATCCCACTAGTGGCGGTGCAGGAGACATTTAATTATTAATTATGATGATCTATGAACCATCCTAACAACATGATGCTCCCAGCCCCATGCTTCGCCCAAAGTTCAACTATGTTGAGTGTGTTGAGTTTTGGTTATCCAACTTCTCCATTCTAAGGTACGGATTTCTGCAATTCCTTCTTGGCCTCTTAGTTGTTTCTCTGACTAATGAACTTCTGATCCGATCAATGCATAGCCTCCTTTAAGCAGAGTTGCAGTTGTGCCGTATTTTTCCCATTGTTTTGAACAATTAACACATTTATTGTTTAACATTTGGGATATGTACGGTCAAAAAGTCTTGAAAGTTCTCAATTTAAAAGATTGCTTTATTGTGAGAGGCTGCAAAGTGCCTAAAGATACAATTATAAAACTGGTTGTTCATGAAACAACCTCAGCAGCGACTTCATTTCCCCTCTCGTCTGTTCCAACAACTTAGCATCCAGCATCAGCAGTATACTAACCACCGGCCTGATCATCTGTCATCATCTGCACCTGCACTCACTGGTTCGTGCCTCAAATTACATATATTTTTTAATGCTTAAATGATTCATAGGTCACAAAACATTCTGCAGAAACTGCTCAGGTACAAGGACTGGACTGAAAATGAGAGACAAATAAGTCCTTAAGGACGCTTGGTGAACTATTCCACAAGACAACATTAAAAATGCAAGAAAGTCTGGCTCTATGGAAGCAAAATATGAAGAAATGAGGAAGGCTCAAGGCTTTTTCACAGTAAAATGTATTTTTTAATAACAAATTTTTGAATGCTAAATTTCAGGATCTTGGACTTTCTGTTCATGATGCAGTTTGTTTAAATGTGCCTTCTAACAAAACCTGGAGCCAAATGATGTGACTTTTCATTGGGATATGTTTGCACCAGGGCTACTCTAGCAGTTATATAACAATATGGGTAAAAACCTATTTATTAGCAATGCTTATAAATTTAAATAGCATGAGCAAATTACATGTTTATAGCAAACTTTGCTGACCAAATAGACTGAAAGGTAAGCTGGTTTAAGGACTGCAACAAAATTTTGTTTACGTACAGTAATAGATAAATGTCCAGATGCTTTCCATGTCAATGAAAAGAAATTAAAATGATGAATATATAGCAGAACAAAATGTAATATTCATGAAATGTTACAGAAGTTGTATTTGACTTTATCCACACTTCCAATGCAGTAGCCTACGAGTATCCATCATTTTATTCTAAGTTAAAATAAAACAAGCTAAACCGCTGCTCTATTTTACATGGTTTTAATACTGTGGCTGTTACGTTGCTTAAATACCAAGGAACAGAACCAGAGAGTTGATTTTACTTATCAAGCAGAAGTTACAGGCCAGCTGTGGTGCAGGTGCTTCTGTTTCAAAGGATCATGCATCAATTGCTGTGAAAAGCATCTCCACGTTGCTTATACTGCACTGCATCAGGCTTGTAAGGGTTTTTTAATGAATAAAACATCTCCCACGCATTTTTAAAAAATATTTCCTTCTGTGACATATTGTTTTTGCAATAAGAGATTCGCTACTGCAGTAATCTGCATCGGGGCTGGAATCCCGACAGAAAAGTTTACACCTTTGCTGGGAGTCAAGACATAAAGATGATGGGAAAAACAGATAATACACAGGTAATAATAATAATAATAATAATAATGGTATTTTCTGCATTTTTTTCTTTGTTTCTCTGCAGAAAGAATAAAGCAGGACTCATGAACTGCAAGGAGGAGTCAGAGAGGAGACAAATCATTCCAATAAGCTCTGATAAAAAAACATTTCTCTCTTTTTTTTGTCTCTATTTTCCAGTTGATTTCTAACCTACCCTATGCTTTCCCCTCTTCATTGGTTCTCTAACGCTATTCTACGAGGAGCATTCAAGTCAAACCGGGACTTCTAATGACATTTCTGGTGAATGAGGGCGTAAAAGCGATTGACATTTACCGAGGACTTCAAGCAAAGTACGGTGATGAGACTCTTATCTGCAGTAAAATATTTCAATAGTGCGAACGTTTTAAAGAAGGCCGTAAATGACGATCCCAGCCGAGGTGGCTCGGAGCCCGCTGCAGTCGTTCCCGTGAATGAGTGGAATGCCTGATCTTTGAAAAACGACTGATAACTTGTCGTCAACTTGCAATAAAGAAGAGATGCATCTGTCTGTGGGAACTGTACCCACAATCATTCACCAGCACCACAACAACACCACTGCAGGAACTCGGCTTGGAGTTATTGCCACGTCCCCTGTACAGTCTTGACCTCGCCCCAAGCTGTTTCTACATGTTTGGGCTGTTAAAGGAGTTCCTGGGAGGCCAGCGTTTCAGACGTGAATAGGACAGGAAGTTCGATCATGGCTCCGGTGTACTGAGAAAACTTTTTACCTTGATGGTGTCCAAGCACTAGAGAAACTGGGATGAGTGCATTAGTGTAGCAGGGGATTATATAGAGAAATAAAAGTGTTTTTTAACTCTTATGACTGTGTTCTGTTATTTAGTACAATCAAAAGTCCCGCTTTGACTTGAGCACCACTCATATTTTACTCCTCCATACACAGATATACACAATATATCTAATACACGCACAAAGCATTTCTTGTCAAAATTGTATGACTCACACTAATAAAGTGTTATAAAATGAAAGACTGAAAGAGAGAGAGAGAGAGAGAGAGAAAGAGAATCCACCATTACTGTGTGAGGATATTTGTATTTGTCCTTATTCTGAATTCTCATTTTCTAGCTAGAGAGAGATTTGCTTACACACACACACACACATAAACTTTGCCTCTGTCTGATTAGGGATTTCCCTCTATTGGAGGATTAATGTGGTTAAAAACCAATATGTGTGTTTGTGTATGTGTGTATGTGTGTGTGTGTGTGTGTGTAAGTGTGTCATTTTTCAACTTAGAGAACCAAAGTCAAAGGTTCTGTGTGTGTGTTTGTCTATCATAGCAGCTAGTCACACAAACCATGGCAACCTTTCAGTGTTACCATGGCCGCCACGGAGCATGCTCAGTAGCACCGACTTAGACCAGCAACTAACTGCACTGTACATAGAGATAATGAAGTATCTTATTTATCAAACTCAATATGGATGCATTTATTCCTTAATCGTTCGCAGTGGAGTTTACACAAGAAATCGGGCTGTCATTAAAATTCCACCGGAAAAAAATAGAAAGGCGTCAGGATTGCACAGATTGAAGGTTCTCTGGGATTAACACAGCACCGTTCACCTCTGATTAATTCAGAATAACACATGCAGAGGAAAGCACTATCTGCCCCCGTCCACATGGATGAGCTCACCGCCGCCGCCTGCGCTTGACGAGCGTTGCTATGATTGACAGGAGAGTGAGGCTCTGCCAG
>JAOVVB010000050.1:7141146-7154765 GCA_028570985.1 Heterobranchus longifilis
GTGCTGTTAAGAAACTTCAGCATATGCAACTTGATAACATTCTCTCCCTCACACACACACACACACACACACACACATACATACACACACACACACGTACACACACACACCTCATAGGTGATCTTGAGGCTGGATTGCAGTAAGATGGGCGTGAAGTTGGGATGAACTTCAGAGGTAAGCCAGAGTCTAAATCCTGCTTTAGGCTGCATACTGTTCAGCTCCTACACACACACACACACACACACACACACACGCATTATATTAGGAAATCATAATTAATAATGAACATAAACTATGCAAACTACTGTATCACTTCAAGCTAAGACTTTGGCATTATGATGTTAAATACTTTGTGAAAATGAATCAAAGTGTGTGTGTGTGTGTGTGTGTGTGTGTGTTTATAATCAGTAATTTTGGGTGATAGTGAGGAAGAAAAGAGAGAGAGAGGTTTTTTTTTGTGTGTATGTGTGTGTGTGTGTGTGTGTGCATAAAAGAACCCCGGCCCATTCTTTTGCTGCCAATGAAACTCATTAACTAAATTAATTATGAATCAGAGAGAGCAGCAAGGACACAAACCTGCTCCATCAGCAACTCTTTTACACACACACACACACACACACACACACACACACAGCAAAAGAAAGAGGAAGAGTGTGTTTGCGTGTGTGTGCATGTGTGTGTGTGAAAGAGTTGAGAGAAGTGAATTAATACAATGTATTGGTCTGACCTTCTCCAGCAGGGGGAGCCACTGAGTGACAAGGTGCAGATTCTTCAGGCAGAGCCACTCTCCATTCCCCGAACACTCTCTGAGAACCTGCAGAGCCACGTCGGCCTGGCCCTGCCCCATGGCCACCTACACACACACACACACTTTTTAACCTTACATCAGTATGGTAGTGTGTAGCTTTGTGATGTTGATGAGAGAGTCTGTCAAGGTGTCGCTCTAACTTCTAACTTTTACTGTAGTTCTTCAGTGTGTGATTTGGGACGCAGCCCACAGTGGAAAGTGTGTTAAAGCTGAAGTCTGTGCTGTCTGGACAGTTGCATTAGATGTGGGAGATGTGTGTGTACTGGGAGATGTGCGTGTATGAGCATGATGGTTAGCTGCTGAGTGACAGAAAGAGAAACAGATTAAAAAGAAGACAAAGCAAGAGAGAAAAAAAAGAGAGGGAGAGAGAGAGAGAGACAGAGAGAGAGAGTGCGACCTCGTGGTAATGCTCGAGTCCCACAATCTGGTTGGCGAGTTCCTGCAGCTCCTGGGACGGATCAGCTCCCGGAGAGATGATGATCAGGACCGGTTCGGTCTCTACCGTCTCGCCGTAGAGCCGTCTCAGGTTTAACGGTGGAGGAGACAGTTCCTTCATTCCTAAACACACACACATATATATATATATATATATACAGTATAAAACATTCATGAAGTTCTCAGGTGTTTGGTTTTTATTTAAGGTGCAAATTGTTTTACCACCATTACTTAATTACTAAACTGTATTGCGCATTTGCCAAGCTCAAGGTCTCTCAATTTCCTGTTAGTGATGATGCCTGACTCCAGCTAGAAGCTTCTTTGTCTCAACATACTGTATAAAGGATGTTGCTTGACAGCTTGGATTGATCATTGTGCTTTGTCCCTTTTATCCTAGGAGTCTCGACATCCATCAAATCATTTGATCTGCAAGATCTGGCACAGGTTTTACACCGGATGCCCTTCCTTACACCGCCCTCTCATTTTCTAACCGGGCTTCGGAACGGCATCGCATGCAGTGGCTGCAGTGGGTTAGGGTTAAGAGTCTTGCCCAAGGACTGAACAGGCAGCGGCGGGACTTGAACCCCTCTCCAATCGGCAGCCCAGCCTGAGGCACCACTGCCCTTTTTACTATCACACAGTACAATGGAAACATTGAAGGGGTTTAATGCAGATTTCAGAAAGAAGATGGTAGAGTTGCGGCATTTTCCCATCAGGGCCCTGGAATCATTTTCAAGAACGCTCGACTTCAAAGTCTGGTTCATTTTTATGAGAACCGCACTTGTGAACCGTCCCTGATTCCACTTGAGGAGGTGGTCTTGGGCATGGTACAGCGCACTCAGGCAGGGATCGGATCAGATATGAAAGCCAGTCGTACCCGAGAACGGAGGTAGATCGCTGTTTTAGGTTTCCTCTAAAATGTCTGTGCGAGTGTAGCGTGTGCCATTCTCATTCTCGGACCTACACTGAAAAGCGTTGGTCTTGATTTTTTTTTACTTCTTTTTTAACTTGTTCTCTTCTTCTCTTGTGTTTAATGGTGACTTACAAATCAAGTAGGGGCATACCACCACCTGCTGTATCGCAGAGTGTAAATACACAAGCCTACCTGAGAACGGAGAGCAAAAAAGATTTGAAGGGGGAGGGAGGTTCAAGCGTTCCTGGGCATGGTACAAATCAATCATGCCTAATGTGATCGCACTCTTACACAAGGGGCAGGGGTAGCTCAGTGGTTAAGGCATTATGTACATGTCGCAAGTTCAAACCCCGTCACCACCAACTTGGCACTGTTGGGCCCTTGAGCAACCGGCTCTTGCTCAGATGTATGATGAGATAAAATTGTAAGTCACTCTGGATAATGGTGTCTGCAAAAGTCAGGAATGTCTTTTAGAGCCATTTCTCCACAATAAGCTCACACAATTGTACAAATAATTGCAAGTTGAACCACTTTGCCAAGGTCTGGATGAAGATCCAAACTGAGATGGAATTTGTTTGTATGTTCAGGAGCCACCAAGACACAGGTCTGCCATGGACTGGAACCTGCTGGGGAACACGTATCTCTGTCTACACTCAAGCCAGTTGTACCAGGCTCCAAACTCCAGACCTTTAATATCAACAGCAGACCCCATGGACAAAGAAAAGCCTGAGGTTTGTTTCAATTAGTAAAGGTGATGCATTCAACCCCAAGGACACTGTACCAGGCTTTAAACATTACGGTGCTGGCGGTGGCATGGTACTCTGAGGCTGTTTAGCTGCTAGTGGAACTAGTGCAGCTCACAACATGCGTAGAATAATGAAGAAGAAGAAGGAGAAAGAGAAGGACTAGTTAAACGATTCTTCAGCAGAACCTCAAATGATTTTGCAGCAGAGGCATTTTACTAACATCTCAGACTTTGAACTATTTCTTTTTCTCACAGCTGTTCCCTTTCTCCAAAAGTGTCACGATTCTCCAAAAACAGAATCGAAGCATCTGACGTGTCGTGGTGTTGAGATGACACCAAACTTTCAGATAATGTACAAAGGAGAAAACAGATAAAAGACATAAATATCAACAAGCAGATAGTTACGCCGAGGTCAAGATGTACGCCTTGGGTATTTTCAGCAGGAATTTGCAAAACTCTCTCACACACACACACACACGCACACATGCACACACGCACATGCACACACGCACATGCACACATGTAGAATTATGTTGAATTATTCAGGGAAATGATTAAGTGGAAGATGTTATCCTACTATTTTGCCACAGGGCGAGACACGACCTGAGTGTGTGTGTGTGTGTGTGTGTGTGTGTGTGTGTGCATGTAGCTTATCTAATAATACTCTTTGAGCTCAGAGTTCACGCCGTGTTAAAGCTCTGTTTATCTTTATAAATACATTTCAGCACTCAAGTGTTGTCTTTCGTGTGTGTGTGTGTGTGTGTGTGTGTGTGTGTGTTTTCACATTATTACAAGACCAGACATGGCGTGGTTTCAGGACAGAACATTCGTACCCTGCCCTTAACTTTGACATCTCAAGGGTAAAACAAATGCTCTTTATGTAAATGTCACAGAGTTCTACATGACTATACAGCGTTAACACTGCTAAGATGATTAGGAGCGCTTACAACTCTCGCTTACATATTTAAACACAATATGGTGTGTGTGTGTGTGTGTGTGTGTGTGTGTGTGTGTGTGTTGGGGAACTGTAGCATCTGGCACATTAGTACTCATAAACCAGATTAGCTGGACAAAGTCATTAGCGTTCGCACCCTGTGTTAGCATGAACCCGTTATTACTCTACTGAGATTAAGACCTGCTGATAGTCACACACGCATTAGCGCTGCCGAAAAGACTGGTGGGAGAGAGAGACAGAAAGAGGAGGGGCGGATAGAGAGAGAGAGGGAGAGAGAGAGAGACTGACGAAAAGTAGAAAGGAAAATAGGCTGAAAGAGAACCAGTTAGTTGGTAAAAACAAAGAGAGAGAGAGAGAGAGAGAGAGAGATGAAGAGCGAGTGTAAAACGATTCATAAAGGGAGACACAGTCCCTGTAAAGAGAGAAGAAAGTGCAGAAAGAGACAGACATGAAGAAAAACAGACATGTAAAGAGAGAGACAGCTAGAGTCAGTACCAGTTTGTAAGTAAGACAGAGGGAGAGAGAGAGAGAGAAATAGAGAGAGAAAGAGAGAGAGAGAGAGAGATGGGCAGAGAGAAAGAGACGGTTAGAATCAGTGCCAGTGTGTAAGAGTGGGAGAGAGACAGACATGAGCAAATGGAAATGAAAAACAAAACAAAAAACTGACATACGCAAAGAGAGAGAGAGCTAGAGTCAGTGCCAGTGTGTAAGTGTGTGTGTGAGAGAGAGAGAGAGAGAGAGAGAGAGCGTGTAAAAGATATAATGATGCATAAAGAGAGACATACAGCAGTCATCATGAGGTGCATGAAAAGAGAAGCTACAGCGGTAAGAGAAATGAAGAGAGACAGGTATGAGCAAATAGACATGAAGAAAAACAGAACAGCTAGAGTCAGTGCCAGGGTGTGTGTGTGTGTGTGTGTGTGTGTGTGAGAGAGAGAGAGAAACAGTGCCAGCATGGGAGAGATAAAAGAAATGGACAAAGAATGAGAGAGAGAGACAACTTGATGGGAAAAGAGAGAGAGGGAGACACATCTGAAGTCAGGTCTAGGGTGCGAGAGAGAGAGAGATTATAGTGAAAAATGAGAACAAGAACGCACGCATGTCTGATTCTCCTATGCAACGTCTAGAGAACACACACATTACAGTAACTGTCTATATCTCTCTCTTTTTTCTTTAAATGCTCATTTCTCTGCAGATGCAGACTGTGCAGGCGTGAGATACAAGCAAAGAGTGAGAGAGAGAGAGACAGCTGGAGTCAGGTTCATTTTATAAGAGAGAGAGAGAGAGGGCGAGAGAGAAACATGGACAAAGAGAGACAGCTGGGGACAGTACCAGCATCTGTGAGAGAGAGAGAGAGAGAGAGAGAGAGAGAGAAACCGAGCAGTCAGCTAGTCATCCACAACATCCACACACTGCACATTTTTAAAGTCACAGAAATGCTGCACTCAAGAGAGACCCGAGAAAGAGAACAAGCAGGAGTTCATCAGATATGAAAAATGGAAGAGACCCACAAACCTACAACACTCACATCTAAAAGCCCAACACAACAAAGCCAGGATGAACCAATCCCAGTCCATCAGATCCTTCACTAGCAAAGCAGTGACTACAGGAGCGCAGACTTGTACATGGGCAGGATCCCGGCTTCAGCAATGCCCTGTGGCAGAGCGCACCTTAGAATGAAGCTCAAACACTTTTACCCCTGCAGCATCGCCCGTACACTGAGGTAAAACACAACCAAGTGCTACAACAATTTTTTTTAAATACTTGTAAAGTACTCTGTAAATACATTTAATGGTAGTAATATTTTTATATGCCAGTAATGTTGTTCCATACTTCCAAAATATACACGATATACACTGCCTCCCACAAAAAAAAGTGTCTCTTTAAAGTCTTTGTACACATGACAAGGATGAAATAAATCTACAGTTATATGGTTTTCCGTATGAAAAACCCTTTTCCATTTCGGAAAGGTAAAATTATTTGGCTGCATCAAGCTAAGAAAAACAACTATGGGGATTTGAAATTACATAAAGTGGACTAAGAACCCTTCAGCACATTATCAAAGGCTGGAAGGATAGCGCTGAACTACATCACGAATAGAGACTTGGTGAAGTTGCATGGTAGAAAAAAAGTCAACCATAAAATCCATAGCTATGTTTAATAGTGAAAGTAAGAGCATTTACTTATACACACACAATGCGTTGAGAACTCAGAGGATTGGAACTAAACAACTGTTATTCATGAGAAAACCACTTGTTAGTGAGCCTCATCAGAAAAGAGCATAAAGATTGGACTTTGGAGCGAAGAAAGAGGTCACGTGACCTGAAGAGTCCAGACTGACCCTATTCCAGAGCGATGGACGTGTCAGGGTAAGAAGGGAAGCGCTCATGAAGCGATGCTCCCATCATGCATAGTGCCCACTGTACAAGCCTTTGGAGACAATGTTATGATCTGGGGTTGATCAGTTGCTCAGGTCGAGACTCAGCAACGTTATGTGGCGATAAAATGAAGTCAGCTGACGACCTGAATGTACTGAATGACCAGGTTATCACATCTATGGAGTTGTTCTTTCCAGATTGCACGGCCATATTCCAGGACTCAGGGTGTAATAGAGTGGTTTTGGGGAGCCCGAGGACTCATTTTCACACTTGAACTGGACACCACAGTGTGTGCTGTCATCAAAGCTAAAGGTGACTGAATGAAATCTACATTTTCTACATCTAAAAATACTACTACTAATAATGATAATAATAAGTTTATTTTGCTTTACAATAACAAAAAAAATCTTTATGCATAGCAAGAGACAACAAAAACAGAATACAAATAAACATGAAATCCATAGCAAATTTCCAATCAGACGTTCAAAGATCCGGAAAACAGGATGAGAAAAGATATGTTTTAAGGTGGGTTTTGAAATCCAGTAGCGAAGAAAGATCACGGATGTGTTTGGGAATAGAATTCCAGAGCGTAGGGGCAGAAATACTAAATGCTCGTCCTCCGAATGATGCTAATCTAAAGCGAGAAATTAACAGTAGACCACTGTCTGCAGATCGGAGTGTGCGAACTGGGGAGTAAATATGAATAAGATCAAAAATATATGGGAGGGCAAGACCATGCAGTTTACCAGTGTTAATATTCTAATTACTTTCTTTCATCTCCACTATCATTAGCTAATTTAAAAATAAAATCACTTTCTACAAGTTTGAGTTTCGGGAATTAAAACCTCAAGTGCAGAGTTCCTTGAAAAATGCACACAAACCCCGTATGATACTGTTGGAGACACGGTGCCGTTCAGACACTTAGCCTCACTGTCCCTCAGGCTACAGAGAAATTATAGTACCATCCTTTAAAAGAGCCGATAAAAAACCTGGGAGAGACGCTGGTTTAGTCCTGATTTGGTATAAAGAAGATCTTACATCCCATCTATATAGAGTATGTTGCAAAGAAAGAGCTCGCACATATTTGGCTTCAGCTTCACCATGGTGTAGTGAAAAACGATAATATCTGTATATCTGTGCGGTTTACACTCCACCTGCAGAGTCCCCTTAATACAGTACAGTGAAAACTTCTTCCACAACCTCCACACAGAAACATGACATTTCCAGGCTCAGAGAAATGTACTGCTGCGTGGAGACTTCAATGCCAGGACAGGTTTGGAAAGTGATAGCACAGATATTCACAGGTATAAAAAAAAAGAGGATATATTTAACACACTTAAATGTGTCGGGCCCAGCGCCTGCACATGCTTAACGGTGGGAGTCGAGGACTCTTTAGGTCGGTTCACTTCTCTGTCAGCTCTTGGTTCGAGTGTACTCAACTACACCATGCCTGACACTGACTCGTCTTGCATAAGTGCCTCCTTTACTGTCGGACCACAGCTCCTCTCATCAGACCACTCCCAAATGAGCGTGTTCCTAAAAAGAATTCGGCAAACTAATTAACTAAAACTAATTAACGCAAGCTACCAAAACTCCATCAGTGCCATAAATGCACCACGTCTGAACCTTCTAAAATGAGTTCTGCAGACATCTCATTAACGCATTCCTAATAACTGAATTCCAGCCCAATCAAACAAACGTAAACCTAGCAGTAAAACAAATGAATGAAATACGCTGTACATCGGCAGCTAGAGCAAATCTGTCTCAAATAAACAAAAATCAGAAACGAAGATCCAACAATGAGAAATGGTTTAACGGGGAATGTGAATTTGCAAAGAAAGACAGCTCAGACAGCCATCTACCCAAAAACACACTCCGCTGATCTGATCTGACTTGTTCATCAGGGGCATCCATGTGGGGATTTTGGAGGTTTCGGCACCCAGGGTTGTTTTGTAAAACGTTGGAGAGTGGTGTGGGGGTTAAGTTTATGTGCACAGGAAACAAGTGAAGAATAAGAACTGGCAACAAACGTGGAGTGTGGAGTGAGACTGGGTTGCTGTTTAAGAACAACACTATTTTATATATAGTGCATCTTGAATATTTTTATAATAATTTTAATATTAAAAAAAGTTTATTTCCTTTTGTAATTTTTTTTAAAGAGTGAGGTGTGGGCGCTGGTACACTGGGTGTTCTGGTGCCTTTCTACCAAGACCAGCATTGAGTTGTTTCACTGATTTGTGCTGCATTGGCTTTTCTGTAGGATTGGAAACGAATAGGCTAGCCTTCGGTCCCCGCGGGCATGGGTGAGCCTTGGGTGCCCATGATCCTGTCACCGGTTTACTGATAATCAATGTTATTTAATTTACCTGCCGCTGGTGTACGAGCAGATTACTCATAAGCACAGCACTACCATTAGCCACTAAGGGAAATTAAAGAATCCTTTAATAATTAAAATCAGTTATTAAAAAAATTAATACATAGAATTAGAAAAATTTTATTCTAATTCTATTTTGAAAAGAAAGCTTCCTATAAAATCTTACACAAGGTCACAAATTAGTCCAAAATAAACCATAAAATTTAGAAGCAATCCTAAGAAACAATGAGAACGCACATGACTACCAAATAACACAAGATGAAATTAGGCAGTACTGATATTAATTTGTTTTGTCTCAGCGTGTCAGCTACAGTAATTAGGTGCCTTAGTTAGATAGTTAGTTTTGTTAGTGTATGTTGTATGTATGTAGCACCTTGATCCAGGAGGAACGTTGTTTCGTTTTACTGTGTACTGAACCGTATATGGTTGAACTGACAATGAAAGCCAACTTGACTACTTGACTTGAATTATCTGACAGACTCATCAACCTTAAAACCAGGAAATCATGTTGTCCTGACAGCATCGGGACAGAAATGCTCAATCACAGCGCTCCTGTAACGCAGAGTGCCGTATTAAAACTGTTCATCCTTGGTCCCCAAGCTGGCTGTTTCCCTGACATCTGGAACCAGGGGTTATATACTGTACTAGATTTATAAGATTGGGAATAAATTAGACCCCAGAACTACTGGTCCTCTACATGAACAGTATTCTGGGGAAGGTGCTGAATTATCATCACCTGGATCGAGGCCTTCCTTACCGAGCACAGCGCCCTGAATAAGAGTTAAAACTCACGCTCTACTGTTCACATTTACATTATCAATAATTAATTAATTAATACAAAAATACTTGAACGTTTTATAGATTTTAAAACACTGTTTGGCACACAGAATTATTTCATGAAGTGTAGGGGGTAAAGTATACGACATTATCAAGTCCATCTGTCTGAACAACAAATGCAGCATAAAACTCGGCAACAAAACTACAGAAGGCTCAAGGGCGAGGGGTGAGACTGGGCTGCAGCTTGAGTCCAACTTTACCATCAATATTTACATCAATGAGTTCATGGTGTCACTGGAACAATCTGCAGCTCCTGGACTCGATACAGAAGTCAAATTTCTGCTCTACGCAGATGACCTGGTGCTACTGTCTGGTACTGAACATGGCTTAAAACAGCACCTGGACCTGCTGGAGCGGTACTGTCGGAAACGGGCCCTGACAACCAACCTGGCCATCTTCCCAAAAAAAGGCCAGATCTCAGGAATCAGACACGAGTTCACTCTGGGGAAACACTGCCCAAGAGCATGCATTACATTACGACTTCATGGGACTAAAAATCAGCACTGCAGCAGGCTTTGATCTGGGAGTGAATAAACTGAAACAGACAGCACAAAGAGGTCTTCGTGAGATCAAGAAAAAATTCTACAGAATAGACATCCAATTAGAATCTGGTGCAAAATCTTTGATAGTGTCAGAAAATTCAACGCCTATTGCGCTGTACGGAGGTGAAGTTTGGGGTTCACTCGGTGTACACGACTACGCCCGCTGGGACACACACACACACACACACACACACACACTTCAGTTCTTTAGAAATCTCCCTCTGATTATAGCTGTACACAAAAAGAGCATTAAATTTCTGGAAACATCTTAAATTGAGTAATAAAATCACGCTGCATTATGAAGTTCTGAAAAACCCAAGAGGTCAGCCGTAAACCCAGTTCCCTCGGTCAGCTGGTCCTGAGACTCGCAAGCGGTCTCGGAGCAGCACTGCTCACACGGTGAAAACAGTCTGGCTGTCCAGAGAACGGCGTCTGTGTGCTCAGTGTACGAGCGGTGAGGTCGGGATGGAGCTGCACTTTGTTAAAAATATTAACATTTTTACTGACAAATAAATAAATAAAATCTCAAATTTTCCCAAACCGACAGATGATGAGTAAATTGTAATAATTTTAGAAGAAGGTGGAACTGCTGTCTGAGAGACAACGAGACGAAGCGTGCACACACCCTGAATATACCTTAATATAACAGACTAACTATAATTTATTTATTTATTTATATACATAACGAATATTCAGATATTCCTGCTGTTTTTTTGTTTATTTTTGTTTTTTTCATGTTTGTTGCGTTTATATACAATATAAACAGACAAGTGTTACTTATAATATTTACTGTGATCAATCTCTATTAAATGCTTTGACAACATTTTTAACATTTATGCTAATAAAGCACTGCTAATCTGAACTGGGTGGCACGGTGGCTTAGTGGTTGGCACCGCACCTCCAGGGTCCGGGTTCGATTCCCGGCCAGGTTCGACTCCCACCTCGGGGTCTTTGTGCGTCTGTGTGCGAGTTTGGATGTTCTTCCTGTGCTGGGTGGGTTTCCTCAGGGTACTCTGGTTTCCTCCCACAGTCCAAAAAGATGCAGATTGGGCTAACTGGTGTTCCCAAATAGTGGCTGTAGTGTGTCAATGAGCATGTGAGTGTGTGTATGTGTGTAGAGACAGAGAGAGAGAGAAAATGCACACAGATGAAGAGACACAGACATGAGCAAATAGACTGAAATTGACAGAGAGAGGGAAATGCATGAGTGAAAAGAAACAGTGGAAAAAAAGAAAGATAGTTACAGGCCAGTGTTTGAATGAGAGAGAGAGAGAGAGAGAGAGAGAGAGAGAGAGAGACTCGCTGATTACTGAACAGGATCCTCAGGACCTGACGAGATCTTGAACGAAATGATCTCTAAATTCCAATCAGCCCTTTATTCCAAACCCTTCATTCTGGTTCCGAGTGTGGGTTACGACCTTGAGATCTGGAATCGAGGTCTAATAACACTGACTTATCAAAGCAGAGATAAATTTGACCCCGAGAGCTCCCGAGCCGTCTGTGTGAACAGTAATCTGGGGACGATCATCATGTGCAGCATAATTTAAGCACGATTTCTAAACTTCCCTGCTGAGCGCCGAGTAGATTTACTGCAGACTACACTGCACAGCTGATCAAATTTCCACCCTACACACCCTGCTGCCTGTTTTATTGACTTCAAAAAGGGTTTTGACTCCATTTGGCACCGGGGATTGTTTTGTAAAATGTTGGAAAAATGGTCTAGGGGGTAAATCGTACGACCTCATTACGTCTATGTTCGCAGGAAACAAGTGGGGGAACAAGAACTGGCAACAAACAGACACATTCCATCTCTCAGGAGTGTGAAGTGAGACAGGGCTGCTGTCTAAGTCCAACACTATTCAATAATTAAAAAATTAGAATATTGTGAAGAAATTAATTACAAAAATCTTTTGTAATTAATAAAAAAAAAAAAAGAAAGTTCATCTATTGAAATCTATTGTAGATTCAGCACAAGTCAAATAGTTCAAGCCTCACGATCACTTAATCATTGTCTGTAGAGCTTTATTCTGTGTACAGGGTCGCGGGGGGCCTGGAGCCTATCCCAGGCGGTGTGCCAATACATCACAGGGCACACACTCATATACTCTCACATTCATTCACACACTACGAGCAATTTGGGAACGACAGTTGGCCTAATCTGCATGTCTTTGGACTGTGGGAGGAAACCGAAGCACCCAGAGGAAAATGAAAACTCCATACACACAGACCCTAAGGCAGAAATTGAACCCAAACTATGGAGGTGCAAGGCCACAGTGCTAACCTCTAAGCCACCGTGTCGCCATATTTCAAGCCTTTTCCATTTTAATTCAGATGATTATGGCATACAGCTCATGAAAATCAAAAACCTGTACTTAAAAATAGAATATTTCCTTAAAAAATGGTTTACAATACAGAAATTCTGAAAAATCAGGACTGCTTTAGCATGAATTACTGCATCGATGTGGCATAGCATAGAGGCGTTCAGCCTGTGTACTGTATGTCCACGGCTGAGGCGTTACTGAAGACCAGGGACCATATTTATAAAAATTCTAAGAATCCCCCCAGAGAGCTGGGATATTTCAGGTAGGAGTCTTAGCTTGAGAGTGATCTAGGACCAATCTCTCTGAAACTCTGAGGAAAAAAAGAGACAACAACTCTTGTCTAAGTGACCGTGTTGTAGGGTATGACACAATCTTCTGAAGACGTGATTGGTTGTCCCAAAAACAAATAAATAAAGCCGTGATGCTCAGGTTGATGCGCGAGACCTGCAAACATACCATCGGGCCGGGAGGTATTCCATTGATCTTCAGAGAGACTATGGCTGGTTGCAGACAGGCAGGACCGTATATATAATTAATTATAAACATATAGAGAAAATAACACTACTTTCTGTTCCCTCTTTCTGTCACTCTCTCTGTCATTACACACACAAACACACCACACACACAGGCAGATACATTATTAGAGACTCACTTTTCCCTCTTAAAGTTAGCCTTAGCTTTTTATTTGCACTGTGTTTACACCGCCGACATGAAAACTCTTTTGTTTTTTGTCATAAGTCTGGAACAATTTGTTAATTTTTTATTTTATTTTATTTTTTACATTTTCTATATTAATTAGATCCTCCCTCCTCAATAAAACTTGTGCTAATAAACTACATCATGTTTTTGTTTCAGGGCAGTCGGTGCCAGTGCCGGTGCTTAATTTTGTGCATATTAGTGTGGGTCGGGTCAGGTCAGGTCTCCTATCGGAACGAGCCGGACGTGGATATGATGACTGCATGACAAGTGATGATATAATAATTATGATTTAAGCCTTCAATTTTAAACTTTTAAACTTGCCTATTCTGGTAGATTATTCAACCATGCTGGTAATTGCAGTACTTAATCTATCTAAAAGTAATAGTGCAACTTTGGCGTGTTCATGTACAGTGTTGGGGGACGTTACTTTTTAAAGTAACTAATTACATTACTTTTTAATGACAGTAATTTTGCAATCAGTTACATTACAGCGTTACTTTCTGATAAAAGTAACTAGTTCGAGTACTTTTCCACAGCAGAAAATGAAAACTCCTTTGTGATTCCTCATGCATGTTGTTTTAGTCAAGACCTTTATAATTATTCTACCATCAT
>JAOVVB010000050.1:7206043-7228572 GCA_028570985.1 Heterobranchus longifilis
GTGAGCCTGAACCTGCTAATTACCCCTGACCTCTCGAACCCAGGGGTCACGGGAAGGGTAGTGTTTTGTGGGGTGTTGGGTGTGTGTGTGTGTGTCTCTTTCTCTATCTCTCTCCTTTTTTGTCTCTCTCTCTCTCTCTCTCTCTCTCTCTCTCACTGTCTTCTGTCCCTCTGTTATCTCCTCTGATGCTCCTGTGGTGTAAACAAATGGAAATGAAAGATAAAAACTTGAACATGCCTCCACACTCCTTGTCTATCTCTGTCTGTCTCTGTCTGTGTTTATACTGTGTGTGTGTGTATATATTAGTATGATGTCACTCACAGTGGTCAACTGTTTAATGTTACTGAGTCAGTATGTTGACTGGTCTGGGAATACACTGCATGAAAAAGTCCCTGTTACAGAAGGGTCAAATTATTGGCCCAGATGAAGTAACGAGAACATTACAATGACTGGAATTGGGTTAAGAGAAATTGTATCATAAAATATCTACAACAGAAACCAGAGCTATGCTTAATATTAAATATATTTTCAATCCTCTATATGTCTACACATATGGTGCTGTTGCCAAATAATAAACCTTGAACCTAGAAATTATGTAAGTGCATTTCAACACACACAAAGGATCGGGACTAAACATCTGCGTTTCCATAAGAAAACCACTTCTTCGTGAGACTCATAAGAAAAAATGCTTCAGTTGGCTAGGAAGCATAAAGAAAGTTCGGACTTTAGATGGAAAAAGGTCTGATAAATCCAGATTGATTTTATTCCAGAGTGATGGGCGTGTCAGGGTAGGAAGGGAAGCGCACGTGAAGCGATGCAGCCATCATGCATAGTGTCCACTGTACAAGCCTCTGGAGACAGTGTTATGATCTGGGGTTGCTTCACTCGCTCAGGTCTAGACTCAACAACGTTATGTGGCAATAAAATGAAGTCAGCTGATGACCTGAATGTACTGAATGACCAGATTATCACATCTATGGACATATTCCAGGACTCAACCTGTGAAACAGTGGAAAGAGTAATAAAACGATTTGCAAAAATTAACATGTTCACAAGCAGAAATTGTAGAAATGGTGATAAACCTGTTTCCTTGGAGAAAGACGGTTCTCTTCTGTAAGCTTCAAGAGCTCAGTATTTTCTATCACCTCCCACTGAAACTAAAAAGAAAGCAGGTTAACACACAAAACAACAGCTTTTAAAAAGGTATGTGAAAGAAGAGACTTTTCTGAAGTTATTGAGCTGTGAGAACAGTTACTTCCTACAGACATGTAATGATCATGTGACCTGCTTATGATTAAGTCCGAGTTGCACAACCACTCCTGCCTACAACAAGTAAAAGCCGAACCAGTCAATTTGTATTAAAAATTCATTAGACAGTACGTATGAGAATAAATAAATGTAACTTACTGTATGTAATTTAATTCAATCATTAATAAAGGTTTCCTCTGGTACTTTAGTCGTACTCATGTTCTTTGGATAATTCCTCATAACCTAATGTTGTATAACAGTCTATTAAAGCTTGGTTGATCGTTTATACCTCTGTATTTTTCTGCTATAATGTTCAAACTGTTGCCCTGAATCTAGGTCATGATGGCGTGTGTTTACAGTGCAGTCATGAATCAGGGTTACCATTGCCACTACTTCTGACCACAATGACATTTTCTTCTATTAGAATAAACTCTGCCTAATATCTCCATAACTTAGAATGACCTTGTTATGACTTTCAGTTATGCATCACTGTTCTATGTCTGTTGTAACTGCAGTCATCCTGACAGGTCTGAGAGATGCTGTAACACAAACACACACACACACACACACACACAGACATATACTGTCTATATATAGTATATACATATATTAAGATACGAGCTAAAATAACAAAACATGTACTATTAGTGATCTCAAATTAGTGAGTACCTTAATTCCTGAGTGTATAATAATAATAATAATAATAATAATAATAATAATAATAATAATAACCTATATAAATAAACAAAAGAAAGGTTTTGTCTGTACATTGGTCAGTACTCGCTCTTTTAATTATATCTTTATGTTTTATACATTGGTGGATTAGAAACCAGTCTCAGAATATTTTCTGTCTGTATGTCCTTCTGTGTCTGCCTGAAGTTAAACATGAACCATAAACGAAAATGAAAAATGTTGAGTAGAAGTGAAGTTATAAGAAGTTTTGTGCCACGACAAGTTTTTACAGTGTACTGCGCATGTGTCAAACTGTGTGTGCGTCTTACTGTAAATCGACCGCTGGATAGAATTGATTGAACTATAGATATCTACCTATAGTTTAATCTGCACCATAAGTAAAATCAAAATGTTGTGTAAAAGTGATGTTATGAACATTTATGTGTCGAAATTTTATAATCTACTTTAAAGTAAGCTACTAATAATCTACTTGCTCAATGTAAACACAGACCTGCACCGCTCACTCTCACTCATCATCTATACCGCTTAATCCTGTACACCTGCACCAATATATATTAATTAGAAAAGCTAAACTAAATGGTCAAAACTTAAGTAGTATATGTGAATTTTTAACATGCTGGAGTCATTTTAGGACAGAGCTTTAAAAAATCTTTATCCGATCTACTTTTTCCATTTCTCATCTGGGATTCAACAGGGAGTGTACAGTATTTGTCTGACGTCGAAAGAATGACAACTTAGTGTAAACACTCTGTAAGATACTCAACCTTACAGAATGGGATTTCTTTGTATTAATAAGTTCGACAGAGAGTTCTTCTGTACAGAAAGACAGACAGACATGTACGTGGGCTTCAACCTCAAATAATATTATTATTATTATTATTATTATTATTATTATTATCACCGATTTTATTTTTACAAGTTTGAGTTCAACAAACTTTTTCCTATTAACTAATAATAATAATAATAATAATAATAATAATAATAATAGTCTCCGCCCACAAATCTGTCTGTCTGCTCTCTGATTGGTCGATCCCAGTTTTTGTTGGACTCCAGCTGTAAACCCCTCCTCCCTCCCACTCCAGAACTCCGCGCGCGCCTGTCCGAGCGCTCCAGTCTGGTGAAGATCGCGACCCTGCGGTTGACGCGCCACGTGCACGGAAGGTCATCGGGATGTGATCGGGATCGATCGCAGCGCACCGGACTCACTCAGTCCGGATAATTTCCATCGTTTGATCTCGTTCGGCGTTCTTTTCGATTTCTGCGGATGAAAGCGCGCGCGCCCGCCACTATGGCTTGGAGCTCGCGCTCGGGTCTGGCGCTGCCGCCGCTGCTGCCGCTGCTGCTGCTGCTGTGTCTGAGCGGCGGTGCGCGAGCGTTCGGCACGGGCGGCGCGGAGGAGGAAGAGGAGTCGGAGTCCGCGTGCGAACCGATCCGCATGTCCATGTGCCGCGATCTTGGCTACAATGTAACGCGCATGCCGAACCTGGTGGGCAACGTTCTGCAGGCGGACGCGGAGCTACAGCTGTCCACTTTCACCCCGCTCATCCAGTACGGCTGCGCCAAACAGCTGCGGGTACGGGACCGGTACCCCCTCTCTCACTCTCTCTCTCACTCTGTCTCTCACTCTCTCTCTGTCTCTCTCTCACTCTCTCTCTCACTCTCTCTCACTCTGTCTCTCACTCTCTCTCTCTCTCTCACTCTCTCTCTCACTCTGTCTCTCACTCTGTCTCTCACTCTGTCTCTCACTCTCTTTTATGCGTGTATGTTTAATAAGTAAGCCTGCTGTGGATGGGCGTGTGCGCATGTCTTTGTGGGGACCAAATGTCCTCACAACGCTAGAAGCATCAGACTGTGTAAAAGATACAACTATTTTTTTCTTTTTGGATTGCTGAGGGTCAAGTTTAGGTGTAAAGTAGTAAAAGTCTAAATTCTTAAAATTCTAAACTTTTCTTTTTATGGTTTCTGGGGGTTAAGTTTAGGCATAGCATAACATTACGTGGTAAAAGTTTAGATTAAAAAAAAATAGGGATAGATACTTTATTGATCAAAAAGGAAATTCCAAATATAAAAATTTAAGCAGTATTAACTAAAGAGGTTTGTGGAACTCACCCCAGAAACTCAAACTTCTCTTGTGGGAATACATCTGGAGAAGTTCCTGGTCCCACCTTCACCCAAAATTAGGATTACAGTATAAGTCTAGATTTTAAAAAAGAAGTTAAAAAAATCAAACCACTATGGAGCAATTTGCAATAAAATGCACAAAAAACATGTACACACACACACACACACACAATTAGTTGATGAGATTGTTAATGCGTTTGTCTTTGTGGGGACCTAGTGTTCTTACTACGATGGAAACACCAGACAGTTTATAGCATAAACTGTTTCTTTTGGTTGCTAAGACTTAGGTTTTGGTATGGCACAGCATTAAGTATCATTAAGTGGTGTAAATTTAGATAGAAAAATAAAATAAATAAATACATTTCAGTAATCAAATCACCATTGTGCAATGTGAAAACATCAGCATGCACTAAACATGTACACACATGCGTCCACTTAATGCTACCGAACTGAGAGAGAGAGAGCTTCCTAAAAGTTGATGAGATTGTTTATGTTTAAGTAAACCTGCCATGGATGGGTGGGTGTGCACACACATGTGCGTATGTCTTTGTGGGGACTAAATGTCCTCACAACGCTAGAAACATCAGACTGCTTCAAACATAAAAACAAACTCTTCTTTCTGGTTTCTAAGGGTTAAGTTTAGGTGTGGCACAGCATTAAGTAGTATTCTGTAGTAAAAGTCTAGATTAATGAAAAACAGACTACATTTCCATAATCAAATCACAATTGTGCAATTTGAAAACACTAGAATGCAATGAACATGTACACACAAACACACGTGCGTGTCTCTCACCAGACTGTAAGAGAGAGAAAAAGCTTCATAATAGTTGATAAGATTATGTTTAACTAAATAAAATTTTTGTCTGTGTGAGGACCAAATGTCCTTACAACATTAGAAACGTTAGACTGTGTAAAACAAAACTTTTAAAAGAACCCAAACTTTTAGGTGTAGTATAACATTATAGCATTGTAGCATTAAGTAGTAAAAGTCTATATGTAGATAGATAGATTCTTTATTGATCTTAAAAGAAATTCCAGATTTAATCAGGTTAACTAAAGAGGTTCTTGGAACTCAACCCAGAAACTAAAACTAAAACTCTTGTGGGAATATGTCTGGAGAAGTTCCTGCTCCCACCAGAATTAGATTACAGTATAAAAGTCTAGATTAAAAAAAAAAAAATACAGAATCAAATTACCATGGTGCAATTTGAAAACACTAAAATGCAATAAACATTTACACACACGTTCACTTAATGCTATGTGCGTATGTCTTTGTGAGGACCAAATGTCCTCACAACGCTAGAAACATCAGACTGTTTAAAACATAAAAAAAAAAAAAAAAAAGTTTCTTTATGGTTGCTGAAGGTTAAGTTTAGGTGTAGCACAGCATTAAGTAGCATCAAGTAGTACAAGTCTAGATTAAAAAATCTAAATAAAAAGAGATCAAAATTTCCATAATTAAATCACCATGGTGCAATTTGAAAACACCAGGATGCAATAAACATGTACACACTGGACTGAAAGAGAAAGAGAGAGCTTACTAATAGTTGATGAGATTGTGTATGTTTAGGTAAACCTGCTGTGGGCACGCATTTGCATATGTCTTTGTGTGGACCAAATATCCTCACATCGGTATTAAAAGAACCCAAACTTTTCTGCGGGTTGCTGCGGGCTAAGTTTAGGTATAGGATAACGTTAAGTAGCTTTAAGTAGTAAAAGTTGAGTGGTTGCCTCGTTGGACCATCCGATCCGCACACAACTTGGCACAAGTTTTACGCTGGATGCCCTTGCTGACGCAACCCTCCCATTTTATCCGGGCTTGGGACTGCACTCCATCCAGTGGCTTGTGTTTGGCCATTGGGTGGGAATTGAATCCAGGCCTTCCGCATAGTAGGCGAGAGACTTGCCACTGATCCAACAACATTAAGCATTAGAGTCTAGATTTAAAAAAAGATATCTAAATATTCATAATCAAATCAGCATGGTGGAATCTGAAAACACCAGACTGCAATAAACCTGTATACACACATGCGTCCACTTAATGCTACTGGACAGAAAGGGAGAGAGGGGGAGGGGGGGGGTCCTAGACACAAGTACATTTTACATTTCATTTTTCTGTCTGATATCATTTCTGTCAAAAATAATTGATAAGATTGTGTATGCATAGCATTACAGTAAGTAGTAGTGTTAACAATTTCGGCAACAGGAGTTCCCCAGAAATATAATTTGTGTGTGTGTGAGAGACAGGGAGAGAGAGGGATCACTTTTCATCTTGTGTTTCACTGTCATTTTAAGGTAGCCCATGTTTATGTTTAGATCTGTTCAGAATGTCCGGAGGGAGGGAGATAAAGAAACATGACCATATTCATACATGCACTCCTGTATTTCTGTTGTAGATTTCAGGTGTTTTATTTCTGGTAGAAGTAGGAGTGTGTTAGAGAAAGACGCATGTTTTTGTTCGTTATCCATATCCTCTTCTAGTCCATTCCTTACAGTATATTCAGATGCAGCTCATAGTGTGTGTGCGGTATTACACTGTTAGAAGCGTCTGTCAGCGTTTACATCGCCAATTTGACTTCAACTCAGGCACGCACTGCTCCTAGCACTAGTGACATCATCATTGGTATTTGGCTGAAGCTAGTATGAGAGACTACCTTCAGGAGGAACAAGGAGTCTGTAAGTATTGTGTGACAATGCCAGATTAAGGAAAGAGTAAAACATTAAGATACACAAGTAAGAATTACACGACTCCACCTCTAAAACTAATCCCGTCTGAATAAGGCTGAAGAATGTGTCAGTAACTCGATATCATATTGTTACTCAGTCTAAACACTTTAAATTACTATCATTATGTTTCGTGTAAAGTTTTTGCCCTGTAGATGTGTTCTCACCAAAACCTTTGAGTGTGAGTACCAAAGTTCCTGAAAGAGTTCCTGGATTGTGTTTGTCTTGCGCTGTAGAGACAGTGATGTAATATTTCAGTTCATGAAGCAAATTGTGCAGTTGTTATGACAAAAATGGTGTCATTGACACCATATGCACATTCTGTTTCTGCTAGCACTTGCACCACTCACTGTCTTTGTCCAGACGTTTGGGTAAGCGTCGTAGACTGTTCAACTTTGCTCAGAATTGTGCTTTAGCAATCCAATTTCTTTTTCATGAAAATGTCTGGTAAGAGGGTCAGTCAACTTTTTTTTTTATGTTTGTGTTTGACTAATCCATCACATTCGGAACGGAAAGCCCCAAGTAACTGCAGAAAAATGTCACGGATCTCAAGCAGGTTAACTAAAGAGGTTCCTGGAACTCACCCCAGAAACTAAAACTTCTCTTGTGGGAGTCTGGAGAAGTTCCATGTCCCACTTTACCGGAATTGGAATTACAGTGTAAAAGTCTAGTTAAAAATAAATAAATAAAAATGAATTTACAGAAACAAATCACCATGGTGCAATTTGAAAACACCAGAATGCAATAAACATGTACAAACACATGCGTCCACTTAATGCTACAGGACTAAAAGAGAAGGAGAGATATAGTACAGTTTTTTTTTCTTTAATAAAGTAAGCAATAGTTTCTCCCCTTATCAAAAGATTGTAAAAATGAAAATAAAATTAGTTAAAAATGTCTTTTTGTGAGGCAGTAATGTACCAAATGTCCTACAAAGTTATTTCTTCGATAGTACAATTTATTGTATGTCTATTAATATTGTCTCTCTTTCTATATTTGTGCCTCTCCTTTAGTTCTTCCTGTGTTCAGTCTATGCCCCAATGTGTACGGAGAAGGTCCCAGAGCTGATTGGTCCATGTGGCAGCATGTGTCTGTCCGTGCAGAGGAAGTGTTTGCCCGTGCTGCAGGAGTTCGGATTCTCGTGGCCTGACCTGCTGAACTGCAGTTTGTTTCCACCCACAAATGATCACTCCCACATGTGCATGGAAGGGCCGGGTGAGGAGGACGAGGACAATATGCGCTTTCCATCGGTGCGCACTCTACAGCCACGTCACGGCCTTGACGCTGAGTGCATCCCTCTTGACCATGACCCCGGTGATGACCCGACTCCCCCGGACCGCTATGTGTGGTCCAAGCGCAGTGGTTCCTGTGTGCTGCAGTGCGGGTACGACTCTGGATTATACAGCCGTTCGGCCAAGACATTTGCTGATGCTTGGATGGCACTGTGGGCGGGGCTTTGCTTCGTATCAACGTCCTTTACGGTGTTGACGTTCCTGCTGGACTCGGCAAGGTTCTCTTACCCAGAACGTCCAATTGCATTCCTAAGCGTTTGCTACAACGCATACAGCGCTGCCTTTCTGGTGTTGCTTGCAGCTGGACGTGAGCGTGTGTCGTGCGATGCTGATGAGGCTGCCGTCCCCATCCTAGCGCGAGATGGTTTAAAGAATTCGGGCTGTGCTGTCGTCTTCTTGTTAGCTTACTTCTTTGGTATGGCAAGCTCTGTTTGGTGGGTAATCCTCACACTAACGTGGTTCTTAGCTGCAGGACTTAAGTGGGGACATGAGGCTATTGAGATGCACAGCTCCTACTTCCACGTGGCAGCATGGGCCATCCCAGCAATCAAAACCATTGTGGTGCTTGTCATGCGCCTGGTTGATGCAGATGACCTCACTGGCCTGTGCTATGTCGGCAACCAGAACCTGGAGGCACTCACAGGTTTTGTGGTGGCACCACTGTTTACTTATTTGGCAGTTGGGACACTGTTTATTGCCGCCGGACTTGTCTCGCTGTTTAAGATCCGGTCCAACCTGCAGAAGGACGGTGCCAAAACAGACAAGCTGGAGCGACTTATGGTGAAGATCGGTGTCTTCTCCGTGCTCTACACTGTCCCGGCTTCTTGCGTTGTCGCGTGCTACTTCTACCGTGTCTCAAATTGGTCTGACTTTCAGCAAGCACCGAGTGACTCATACGCCGCAGCTGAGATGCTCAGGATCTTCATGTCGTTGCTTGTGGGTGTAACTTGTGGCATGTGGGTGTGGTCTGCCAAGACACTGCAGACCTGGAAACGCCGCTGGATGCGCCTTCTCTGCCCCCAGAACAACACACGACGGACCCACACCAACAAAAATGGCAGTGGGAAAGGGAATGAGACTGTGGTGTGAGCTGGTGAGAAACTGTTTGACATAGACAGAGTGACATCTGGTGGACACTTGCTGTCACTGCGCCTCTTACTGCTTCATTGTGAACAAATTTCACCAGATTTTTTTTTTTACACTGGACAATATGGCGCGGTGGAAAACATGCAGGAAGATACAAAATGAAGTTTTGACAGGAAGCTGTGTGATGGCAGGATATAGCAGGGTTACTTCTCCAGTTCTGGTGAATAGACAATGTGCTGACCGAAGTGCCTTGTTTCTCAGACCTCCTGCCACTCCTCACGTTGTGGTAGCTTTCATCAACAATGCAGCAAAGACACCTGGGAAATTAAGTTTCCTTTCTCAGTAAACAGCACCATTTACCTCGCATCAAGACCACAGCCATTTGTCCTCTGCATTCGGAATCTAATGCAAAATGGCACCCTATTTGTGATCGTTGTGATAGTTATTAGCACTATGTAGCACTGATTTGGGAAGCAGATTGAATGATGTGACATTGATCTATTCTCAGCTCCACACTCTATTTATTATGTAGTTCACATAAAAACTTTGAACATCATCAGTCCATCGTGGACATCATTTCTATGCAGAGCATTATGAGATTCTGTGTGTGCATGAGATGTGGTCCAGATAGTAGGAAAAGTTAAACACTCTGTTTAGAGTTCTTGATTATTAGTTTTTTTTTTTTTTTTAAATACCATCTATTTTTCCAAGCATATTGAATATTATAATGGCTACCTTACAGAATGAATCCCCAAATCTGGGTGAAAATCTATTATAGACAAAAGTATTTGGCCAAACCTGATAATTATTGAATTCTTCTTCTTGAATTTTTGGTGTATAAATAAAGCCCCTTATCCCCAGTGAAGGGCAATCTTAATGCTTTAGCATGCCAAGACATCTTGGACAATGCTACGCTTCCAACTTTGTTCCAACAGTTTTGGGAAGGCGCTTCCATTCCAACATGACTGTGACCCAGTGCACAAAGCAAGGACTATAAAGACATGGTTGATGAGTTCGGTATGGAAGAACTTAACTGGCCCGAACAGACCCCTGATCTCAACCCCAACGAGCACCTTCGGGATGAACTGGAACAGAGATTGTGAGCGAGGCCTTCTTGAGACCTCATAAATGCTCTACAGAATGAATGGGCATGAATTCCCACAGAAACACTCAAAAATCTTGTGGACAGCTGTTATAGCTACAAAACGGGGACCAACTCCATTATTATTTGGATACATATATCTCACTGCAGGTTTTCCAAATACTTTTGTCCATATAGTTTATATGGGTCTGATGATGCGCTGTGGCACCCCCTAATGGGAGAAGCTGAAAGAACACCAACTAAAAAATACCTCATGATCAGACCTAGGAGATTTTAGTGACCCAATAAAAAAAAAAACCGAATAAAAACTATAATCCTAATACAGTATTGGATTTTTAGAAAACTCTCCCTGAGAAAAATTAAAATGACTTGTGAGTAAAGGGAAACGATACTTCATTATATGGTTAGTGCTCAGTGTGCTTACTCATCCTCGGTGGTTCCTCATTTTTCTTGACGCACCATTAACATGGCTTGGTTTATCTACTCTGAGCACTTGTCACTTCTGGGTTTTTACTAATGGAAGTAGCATCCGCAGGTTAACTTGGCTCTCCTTACAAAACAACGCAGTGAAAGAGTTATGAGATTAATGAAACTTTGTATATATACAGTATAAAAAAAAACAAAACAGAGAAAAGGCACAAGTAGAAAATGATCACATGTTGCATTTCAAATAAAAAACCAATCCTAATCTGACAGACTCTAAAGCTAACCTCAAGTGTATGTGACCCTTAGCTCCTGCTAGCTTCATTCTGAATATCTAGTTGTTGTTGTCTGTATTTGACACAAAAAGAAACCCACTCACCGTTCTCAGTACTGGCTCTAAATTGACTACAAATGTTTAATAGTTATAAAATGACACGCTCAGGTAAATCTAAATCTGAGGTAAATTATTTCAGTTTGCTTTATATCTAGTTTCATCACCCATGCTATGCTAATATGAGGGAACATTAACAGACTCTGATGGCTGCGAATGAAAAATGAAGTTAAATCAATGTGAGACACAGAAGTTGTGTTATACTAGTATACGTCTTGGATATGCTAAACCATGACTATTTATTGATCACAGGGCTAACTAGCGCTCTTTGTAAATGTTTAGTGGTTAACTAATCAGAGAGTTAGCCAAAACAGACAACCTAGATGTTTGCTGGTTAGCATTAGCTAGCAATTGAAAAGCAACAGTTTACTTCCTTAATAAGCAATACAACTGTGCACAAATACCTGAATATCATCGTAAACATTTCAGACATTTTTCTTTGGCTCACACTCTAATATTTCATTAGGACGCATTTTGCTTTGGTTGCATCATGCATTCACCATGGTATTGTTTCGGTAAGCTTATGCAATATCACAACATTTATTTCCATCGGAAGTCACATTAATTTCTCTCCAAGATCTTGTATTGATGATGGAAGAGTCGGATCACTGCGTAAAGCCTTTTCGAGCACATCACAAAAGTTCTCAATGGGGTTAAGGTCTGGACTCTGTGGTGGCCGATCCATGTGTGGAAATGATATCTCGTGCTTCCTGAACCACTCTTTCACTATGGCAGCCTGATGAATCCTGGCATAGACATCTTGGAATATGGCCGTGGCTATTTGATATATTTATTTTCTGGCACATGACATAACCGAGACCTGAGCAACAGAAGCAACCCCTGATTATAACACTGACTCCACAGGCATGTAGGGTAGGCACTAGGCATGATGGTTGCATCACTTCATCTGCCTTTCTTTTTACCCTGATGCACCCATCAGTCTGGAACAGGGTCAGTCTGGACTCATCAGACCACATAACCTTTTTCCATTACCCCACAGTCCGTTCTTTATGCTGCCTAACAAATTTAAGCCTTTTTCCCCCCGATTAGTCACTGATAAGTGGTTTTCTTAAGGTTACGCAGCTGTTTAGTCCCAATCCCTTGGGTCCTCTTCGCATTGTGGTTACCTTTTCTATTAAACCATGAATTCTACAGTTTCTACTGTTTTTTTATTTAAAGATTTGATTTCACCAAAAGTTTAAGTGATCTCCCATTAACATTTACCACTATCCTTCAAGGTTTTAATAATTCGCTGGACCCAATCTTCTTAGTTGTTTTCTCTGCTTAATGTTACCATCTTTGTCATGACCACAGGATATGTCTTCTGACATGGTTGTTTAAGAAATGAGAAGCTGCTCACAGCATCGGTTAGTCTTGCAGCTGAAGCATATTAATCACTGCAGTAATTATCTAATGGATGACTCTTAACTATTTAGTTAAATCCAGGTGGCATATATATACTGTAACTGTCCTGACTACATTGAGTTAAGAAGATTTTAATAAAGGTTTGATTAAACCATATATCATCTCAGCCTAACATAAACAAACAGAAATAAGCACCTCACCCGGAACATGACTCCTCCTCCTTATTTTTTCCCCTTATTTTTATTTTTAACCAAGTTATAATTTATTACGGTTTAATCTTAAAGCATTTCCCAAACCCTGTCAGGTATCCGAAATGGTGCCCTATTCTCTCTTGTTTAAACATACAGTAGGTGCTCTGCATTACCCTTTGGGGTTCATTGTAAGGACACTGTTCACCACTGTGCTGCCTAAATAGTGCACTATGTAGTGAAAAGGGTGTGGACATTCTGGAACTTTCTTGGTCTTAAACATTTAGAGTGAGCTTTAAAATGATGATATAACAAATGTCCTCTTGGGCAAGTGCACACACACACACACACACACACACACACAAAATGTAAACTGCAAGACAATCGCTGAAGTGAATGTATGAATGTTTGTCACGTTAAAGACTTTAGTAAAAGTGCCTCAGTTGCATATACAGACATGTTTTTATCAGAAGACTGTGAAGTCCTTCTGGATTCGTGGGTCTTCTTTTTTGTAGCTTTTAATTGTGTTGTAATATTGTAAAATGCTAATTTATCTTGTAAAAAATACATCAAAATGTAAAACAGGTTTGTTATTTAAACAATTTTGTATGGGACAAAGATGAAATTAAACTCTGGGTTTCTGACACTTACTTTGCATGTGTGTGTGTGTGTGTGTGTGTGTGTGTGTGTGTCTCCTGTCTGCTGTCTTCATTAGTCTGTAGAGCAAAAGGAAGAGCGAAGTCAAGAGAATGTTAGATGCCTCAAAGTGCAGCTTTTAACTGAGGACAGATCACTGGATCAAATCTGGCATTGCCTTTCTTCTGTCAGTCAGAGAGCTGGTGATGGCCAAGTAGTTAAGCATAACAATGACCTACAAAACTTGCAGGCCAGCCTCAGAACTTTCCTCACCAACAAAATGACATCTTGGCAAGTGAAACATTCTTGAACCTAGCCAAACCTATCTATAATTTCTTAAAATAAATTTAAAGCAAACCAAATTTAAGATTATTAACCTAGTTTCTAGTCAAATGTTACTAAAACTAAGAAAAATCTATTGGCAGATAATTTTGCTTCTTTCAAGATATAAATTCCTAAAAACTAGAAAAAGTCAATGCTAGTAGAACAAGAAATGTTTCACCTGCAATTTTAGTAATACATCACTGGAAATAAGTTTAATAATTTTAGATTTGCTTTGTTGTTCTTATTCTAAAAAATATATATAGATAGATTTAGCTAGATTCATGAATAATTCACTTTCTAAGATGCTAAGATTTTGCAGTGTGGGTCTCAAGCAGGCCATAATTGCTTCCTTCTTATCAATTTGAGAACATGCCTTGCTTTATCCAAGTGTAAAGCCAGATGCTGTACTTGATCACTTTGTTGTATTTGCTGCGAGCCCTGCCTGTCTCAAGGATCTCAGAACAGGCCTAAAGTGTTTAAATGTGATGCTGCAGTTCTTTATTTCTGTCAGTTGGATTCCAGAGGGATGTACATATGAGTTTGGTGAAGATCCTAAGGGGGAAAGAAGCTACTAATTAGATGATGGAAAATGAGGGTGTAACTCACAAGGGATCAACATTGTATAAAGGCTGTTTCAAATGTATTTTTAAAACAAAAGATATACTGTACCGCAGATTGTCTTAAAGCGTGGTTGGTCTTTTATTCCCCCTCTTTTTGTTGTTTATGTGGTTGCTGTTGCTGCAGTTACTGCTGTGTGCGATTGAGGGATCGGACACAACCGAGTCTCGAATTGGGAGGGGTGGGGGGGGGTGTTGTGATGTTATTGATGGAATTGAGAAAGACAAACACTTTAACCAATTTATAGCAGTTAGTAATTTTAATTAATCATTATATGATATTTGGAGAAATTTTTGCACAGACCGATATTGACTAACGGATTATTACCTCCACACCCCCTGTAAATTATGTCTATGATGAAAGAGAATACATGCCCATGGTTAATCACATCTTGGCAGTCATGTAAACATTCAGCTTTAGTCTATGAACGCGTTTAAGTTAGATTAATACCAAATTCAGTTTATTATACAGTACCAGTCAAAAGTTTGGACACAAAGTTGTATTTTCTACATTCAAGAACAATTCTGGATTTTTTTCAAAACTATGAAATAACATTTATGCATCATTATGTAATTAAGTAACAACAGTCAGTTGCTATTTTAAGACACAAAGGTCTGGAACAGTTCTTGCAACTTCACCAAACTTCACCAAACAAGAAGGAAGCAATCCTTCCTTTTTTGCTTTCATAGAAGCAATCCTTCCTTCTTTTCTCACATCTGAAAATAATCAACAAGGAAAGTTTATTCCAGAAGCTAGATAAGAAGCATGGCAGGTTTTAGTAGTTAGATGACCCTGAATGCCGTTTTCACCTGCACAAGTTAACTTATTCCTCTCAACTCTATAGATAGCACTTGGATTGTGAGGATGTACTGTCTGTCCACATTATATAATATAATTAACTGCAAATTTTGTGCTTACCAATACCCAGACATATGAGATTAAGTATCTTGTTATTTACTAGTTTCAAGTAAATTTGGTGCATGGGCAGATAATTTCACTAGTTTAGTGTCGTTTTAGTCCATGCAACAATAAAATTTTACGTGAATCTAATAAAAGGTTTTATTAGAAACTAGTAAATAAATTTTAAAACGAGATAGTTAATCCCATATGTCCATGTCTAAGATTTAAAATATTGGCAAGCATGCTACAATTTGCATTATGAGATTTTATAGAACATTGCAGGGAAAATGGATCGATTCTTGTTTCCTGCTTCTATAATATGCAACCGAAAAAAGTAGCAAATGGGCCATTATCTGACTTTATTTACCATGTTTATAAATGGAAATCAGGAATTACTACATGTTTGTGGGATGTACTTTTCTAAGCTTTTTGATAGAGTTTTTGTTGTGACCCGGAAGTCCTAAGGAGAGTGCTGAAAAAACACATCTACTGTATGGTGTCCAGGTCATGACAAAAGCTTAACTGCAATATAAAGAAAGGGCATTGCACAAGCATTTTGTATTTCTGACTCAAATATTAAACTATATCAAAAATATATGCCTACATCTACTTCCTAATTACTGTTGCACTGATCTATCAATAATACTCCCCGCACCCCCCAAAGTTTGCTAGACATAAAGAATACTAGACTTTTAATGGCAGCATTCTAAAAATTATGAATACTGGAATAAGGAATTAATCCTGTAATTCTAAAAATTCTAAAAGATGAAGCAGTAAAATAACATTAAAAAAAAGGACTGTTAAAAACTCAGCCGTTAATTGGAAACTCAGCCGTTACTCGTTATTTTATTTCAGGTTTTGTAAACGAACATAGCAAAAACATGAGGTCCAAATTTTTGTTTTTAGTTGGATTCTTTAAAATGGACTAATAAATGAACCCCTATGGCACACACGTTACAAGTTCTTCTTTATTATTATTTCGTACATTTGAAGACATGTCTTTGTTGTAAATAAAGGAAGTTAGAAATAATACAATATGTGAAAAGAAAAAAAAATAGAAGCAGAGAAGCTTTATGCATCGATGTTGTTAACTGAAGCCGCATGAGAACAGAGTACGCATGCAAACCTTCTAAACCAGGGCTTCTCAAAGTCTGGACTCGAATCCAGACCCAGCCCACACCTTTAATTGGGAATGCGACAATCCTATGTAATAAATTGTATGGTTCCTACTTTGAGATAAAAAAGTGTTTTATACTTTATTAATAAATTGTTAGTTTTGCAGTCCATCTGGAAATGGTTACAGCAATCCTAGCACGAGATTAGAGCCGTAACATGACAATGTTGACAGTCGGCGAGCGTACGAAAGAGCTCAAGGCTTGGCTAGCTAATAACTAACAGGCTTTCATGTTCTGTACATTACGTCCCCTGTGCAGTGAGGATGTCACAATCCAAATGTGCAAAGAAAAGTTCAGTGTCTCCGTCTAGCAACCACACCTTTAAGTTTAGTCAGCTGATTAAAGACAGACTGTTCCATTTCCCAGGCTAGGCTGCTGTGTATTTTGAATGTCTTAGGGGACGTTCACATGCTACTGTACATCTTTTGCGTGCTCAATTGTGTTATTTTACAAAAAGCGCAGTCACAATAGAGAGCAACTCCAATCTTTTAAGAATGCCCCAAGTGCACTGCAGGTCATGTGTCAAGAACCAACCAATCAGCTCTACTCTTTCTGTCCTCCTGGGTCAGCTGATGAAAATTCTGTTTTCTTCATGCTTGAAAGATGGGAAGCACCCAAACTGCCGCTTTCATGTAACATTTATTTCAAAATCATTTTCACATTGTGGTGTCTTGTTGTAATGTTCTTTAGGATCAATCTGTTTAATCAGTTTATTTAGGCATCAAAACAAATACACTTTGCTTATTACATATTTTTCGGCATGAAAATCACACAAAGAAGTTAAAATTTCTTCTAAAAGTTGGAGCTGTTTAGGTTCGAAATCAACAATTTGCAGGCAAACAGTGCCATTTCTTTTGCAGTAACTTTTCTATTTTGTAGTATGTATTTTGAATCTTTTTGGCTTGAATGTAAGTTGCTTTAAAGTTAGAGTTACTTTGGTTTAAACATCCAACAGCAGTCAAACCTTTGAACTTAAATAAAAATCAGATCTGGGCCTTGAGTTTGAGAAACCCATTTTGCGTTCACTCACGAGGTGGAGAGAAGCAGTAGCAGGAGGAGAAATAATTTTCCAGGAGAACGCAAGCTTTTCCAGGACATTTGACTTTTTCTCCCATTTTCCATGTGTTTTTCATGACTGGAAAATTGGTCAATCATTTTCCTGATGATTCAGGACATGTGGAGCTGTGCACAGAGGAAGGCCAAATGAGAACGGAGGGGTGTGACTGCGCAGACAGCAATCAGGACAAAAACAACAACAGCTGGCTGGCCTCTAGCAAAACCGCACAAAAACAACACAGTCCGCAGCCAGAACTGGATAATCCTGAGCTCTGGTTTGTCACGCATTTAAGTAGACAGGGCTGCCTGTCCATTTCAATAGGCAATTAGTGATAACGTAAACTTTCACGTAAGTATTCTATAAATGGTTTCCAAATGGGTTCTTTAAAAGCCACCAGGCACTTTCAGCAGGTCGAACTGCTCTTTAAAGAGCTGAGAAAACGAAGAAAGGTATAAAAGATGAAAATGGCTGGTGACTAATCTGAAGCATCCATCATTAACTTTGGGCATTTTTCCTGCATCGTCTTGCAGGAATTAACTGAGTGGTACACAGAGGACGCTGGACAGCCTGAGGCTAGACTGCCTCCACCATCTGTTCCCTGTGTCTCACAGAAACAAGCCAACTAAACTATTGAAGCAAAAATAGTCCACTTCTCACTAAACAAAAGACTAGTCCTCCTTTCATTATATACAGTACATTCACATATTCAATTGAATGATTCAATCACTATTTGTATGTCTTGGTGAGGGAAAAAAATGGGGGAAGCTGCACTCCTTAAAGAGAAACATGCCAAAACTGATATGTCTATTTATGCATACAGCACAGTACAAAGAAATAAGCCAGATACCCCATTTTACTTGGTTTAACCAGATATTTACATGACTTGTGGATGGGCAGCTTATCTGCACCAAACAAGAACATTTATATCTAGTACTGTAGTACAAGAACAAATGCAGAGTAAGTCACATCAGTAATGAGAACAGGTGTTCAAACTGTTTTGTTCATTTCTTAAATAATAAAGACTGAAATATCCTATTTACATAAGTATTCAGACCCATCACTTAGTACTTGGTCAAAGCACCTTTGGCAGCAATAAAAGCCTCAAGTCTGCTTGCTAGTATGCTACAAGCTTGGCACACCTCGCGGAATCATTCAAGTTCAACCAGGTTGAATGGCCAGGCTCAATGCAGAGTCTCCAGAGATCTTTTGGGTTCTGGTCTACACTCTGGCTGTGCCACTCCATGACATTAACAGAGTTGTTCTGAATCCACACGTTTTTCCTGTATATACCATGTTTTTCCTGTATTTACCTGCTATACTTTGTGTCATGGTCTTGTTGAACTGTAAACCTTCATTGCAGCCTGAGATCCTGAGCACTCTGGAGAAGGTTTTCACTTAGGATAGCGCTTTATTTAATCTGCATCAATTTACCCTCTATACTGACTAGTCTCCCAGTCCCAGAAAACCCTCCCCACAGCATGATGCTGCACCTGTAGGGATGGGTTTAATAAGATGTTGTGCAGTGCCCGATTTCCTGATTCCAAAGTTAAATTTTTGGGTCACCAAACCAGACAATTTTGTTTCTCATGTTCTGAGAGTCCTTCAGGTACCTTTTGGTACTTCCAGCAGGCTGGCATGTGCCTTTCAGTGAGGACCGCTGTACCATAGAGGCCTGATTGGCAGAACGCTGCATTGACGGCTGTCTTTCTGTAAGTGTCTCCCATCTGCACATGGGAACTCAGGATCTCATTTATAGTGACCCTGAGATTCGTGGTTACCTCTCTGATCAAGGCCCTTCATCCCAGATTACTCAGTTTGGATTGATGGCCAGATCTGTATAGACTGTTGGTTGTTTCAAATCTCTTCCATTTAAGAATGATGGCGCTATCACGCTCTTGGGTGTTTTCAATGCTCCATAAAGCTTCTTGTTTCTTTGCTTAGATCTGTGTCTTGACACCATCCTGTTTCGTGGGTCTACAGATAATTTTCTTGACCTCTTGGATTTGTTTTCATTCTGACATGCACAATCTACCATGAGACCTTATATAGACAGATATGTACATTTCCTACCTATGTCCAATTAAGTGAATTAGGCAAAGGTTAGAGTTGTAGAAGCATCTCAAAGACCACTGATAGGAGTAGGATGAACTTAATTGCAGCGTGTCCAAACAAAGGGTTTGAATACTTAAGTAAATAGGATACTTTAGTCTTTGTTTTGTAATAAATTAACAAAGAATCTATTTCAACACGAGTGTGAAACATCAATGAGGAAAACTTAAAAGGCACTGTGTATAATATTGGAATATATATATATATAAGCAGGGGTTGGACAATAAAACTGAAACACTGGACAATTTAGTGTTGGAAGTTTCATGACTAAATTTGACCATCCTGGCGGCCAGTGTTTATTGATTGCACATTCCACCAGTAAGAGCAGAGTGTGAAGGTTTAATCAGCAGAGTTAACATTATAGGTGACATATCAGAGTTCGAAAGAGGACAAATTGTTGGTGCGTGTCTCGCTGGTGCATCTGTCACAGAGACAACAAGTCTTTGTGATGTATCAAGAGCCACAGTATTCAGGGTAATTACAGCATACCACCAAGAAGGATGAACCACATCCAACAGGAGTAACTGTGGACACAAGAGGAAGCTGTCTGAAAGGGATGTCCGGGTGCTAACCTGGATTGTATCCAAAAAACATAAAACCACAGCTGCCCAACTCACTGCAAAATTAAATCTTCTGTGTCCACTGAAACTGTTCGTCGGGGAGCTCCACAGGGTCAATGTACATGGCCGGGCTGCTATAGCCAAACCTTTGGTCACTCGTGCCAATGGCAAACTTCGGTTTCAATGGTTCCAGCAGCGAAAATCTTGGACTGTGGACAATGTGAAACATGTATTATTCTCTGATGAGTCCACCTTCACTGTCTTTCCCACATCTGGGAGAGTTACGGTGTGGAGAAGCCCCAAAGAAGCGTACCACCCAGACTGTTGCATGCCTAGGGGCATCATTAAGGGTGGAGCAGTGGTGATTAGGGCTGCAAAATCATGGCATTCCCTAGGCCCAATACTTGTGCTAGATGGCCGTGTCACTGTGAAGGACTACCGAACCATTCTGGAGGACCATGTGCACCCAGTGGTTCAAACACTGTCTCCTGAAGGCAGTGCTGTGTATCAGTATGATAACGCACCAATACACACAGCAAGGGTGACAGAGTGTAAATAGCCAGCTAACTAGGCCTCTTAGTTAGCTTGTTTAGTTTTTCTGTTAATTTATGTTGTAAATGTATGTTGCATGTAGCACCTTGGTCCTGGAGGAATGTTGTTTCGTTTCACTGTGTACGAACTGTATATGGTTGAAGTGACAATAAAGCCTACTGGAACTTGAACTTGAAGAGTGGTTTGATGAGCATGAAAGTGAAGTTGAACATCTCCCATGGCCTGCACAGTCACCAGATCTAAATGTTATTGAGCCACTTTGGGGTGTTTCGGAGGAATGAGTCAGGAAACGGTTTCCTCCACCAGCATCACGTAGTGATCTGGACATTATTCTGCAAGAAGAATAGCTCAAAATTCCTCTGGCCACTGAGCAGGACTTATATCTGTCATTCCCAAGACGAATTGATGCTGTATTGGCCACAAAAGGAGGCTCTACACCATACAAATGAATTATTGTGGTCTAAAACCAGGCGTTTCAGTTCATTGTCCAAACCCTGCACATCAGTCACAAATTGTTGGGAACATTTTGCTCTTTAGATTGTGTAAATTATTCTCTATATATTTTTTATTTCATTAAAAAGTAATAGTATTTATTACTAACATGATAATTTTAATAAATATGTTAAATAATGCAAAATAAATACACTATACTGTATTGCCAAAAGTATTGGCTTGCCTGCCTTCACATGCATATAAACTTGAGTAACATCCAATTCCTAATGTTGGCCCCACCCCCTTTGCAGCTATAACAGCTTCACCTCTTTTGGGAAGGCTTTCCACAAGGTTTAGGAGTGTGTTAATGCAGTCAGACAAGTACCGTTCTCCTGGCAACTGCCAAATCCATACTCATCCATCTGATTGCCAGACAGAGAAGCGTGATTCGTCGCTCCAGAGAACATATCTCCTTTGCTCTAGAGTCCAGCGTCTGTGTGCTTTACACCACTGCATCCGATGCTTTGCGTTGCACTCGGTGATGTAAGGCTTGGATGCAGCTTCTCGGTCATGGAAACCCATTCAATGAAGCTCTATACGCACTGTTCTTAAACTAATCTAAAGGCCGCATGAAGTTTTGAGGTCTGTAGCTATTGACTCTGCAGAAAGTTGGATACTTTTTTTGCACTACAGTATGAGTCTCAGCATCCTTTGACCTCGCTCTGTGATTTACCGTTCTGTGATTTTTAGATTAATTGCTGTCATTCCCAATTGCTTTCACTTTTTTTAAAATAACACTAATAGTCGACTGTGGAATATTTATTAATTTAGGAAATTTCACAGCTGGACTTATTGCACAGGTGGCGTCGTATCACGATACCACGCTGGAATTCACTTAGCTCCTGAGAGTGACCCGTTCTTTCACAAATGTTTGTAGAAGCGATCTGCAGGCTTAGGTGCTTGGTATTATACACCTGTAACCATGGAAGTGATTGGAACATCTGAATTCAATGATTTGGATATGGGGAGTGAATACTTTTGGCAATATAGTGTATGTTAAATATTTTAAATAATTAAATATGCGAAATAAGATGAAAATACCAATGAAGAATGTGATTTTAGCACAAAAACAAACATAACTTTAAAAATTAGATGATAAAATGAATGCCGCTTATACACTGAATAAAATGATTCACATCTCAATGTATTTAAATGTAGAGCAGAATTTACATTTAAGTAAAATATGTAACTGAACAAAAATAAATAATGGCTTAATAATAATAATGGCTTAATAATAATAATGGTGATTATGTTAACTTATTAATAAATTCAACTTGTTAACTTGTTAATAGAATGAAGTAAATTTACAAACAATTTATTTTAAAATATTGGATGCTAATTAATTTCCTTCTGCTTAATCCAGATAAGACAGAAGTTCTAGTCATAGGACCGCATGCAGCCAGGAGTAAAATTTTAGATCACACCGTAACTTTGGATGGCCTTTCTGTTCCATCAAGTGCAACAGTAAAAGAT
>JAOVVB010000050.1:7296427-7317748 GCA_028570985.1 Heterobranchus longifilis
GAATTGCCCCCCCCCCCCCTTTTTTTTTTTTCCAGGTGTTGTCTCATCGTTTGCTAGCTACATGAGTAAAACGCTAACAGGGAGGCTGGGGCCTTCGTTAGGAGCGGTGAGTGTTTCAAACTTCATGAATATTTTATTCTGAATGTTAAAATGACAATTTTTGGAAACAAAAGAAATAAAATTCCTAAGAGTTTGGTGTTTTAAGTAGATAATCCGTGACATGACGGTGTGATGTAAGCATTACTGTCACCTTTCAAAAAAATTCTTATTTTCCCAGAATTGCATCTTTTTTGCAAGTTTTTTTCCCCCACTCTTTCCACAGTAATTTATAAAATAAATAAAATAATAAACACAATATTCTTTAATTAAAATTTCTTTAAATAACTGTAATTAGTGGTTTGCGATTTAATTAAATTTAAAATCAGTCATAGTCACTGTAGATTAGCACTTAGATAATATTATTCAATGTTTTTGAGGCAAAACCGTTCATAAAATTATAAAAAGTTCATGTAGTTCTATCATTGATTAGCTAATATTTTTATATACATACTGTGTATAATGGTAAACATTAGTTCTCACATATGCAGAGTTATAGCAGTTTAGTTTTTATTCAAAGTCCCTGAGGTAAAAATGTATAAAATCATGAAATGATTATGCAATACCAAGCCTGATTAGCTAATATTTTGAGATGAAATACATTTTTATACAACCAAAGTCATTGAAGATACAAAAAAGCTTGCACATTAGCAGAAGTAAAAGCTCAAGAGTTCTAGTGATTTCGTTATATTTCCGTGTACCTGAAGTGAATATATTCATAAATTCATTTAAAAAATATATATACTTATATATAAGTATATATATACTTTAATAATACTACTAATCCTAATTAACTACCATGTTTAAAGTAGTCTAAGGCAATGTTTAAAGTAGTTGAAATAACATTAAGACTACAGTTTAAGATTAAGGTTTTATATCTGCTATAAACATTAGCTTTACATGAGCATTAGGAGTTTAGTTCAAATTATGTTAATTGAGGTAAAAATATTTATAAAATCTTAATAGGATAAGTTAGTGCTAACTCTACTTGGCTAATATTTTAAGATTAAATACCATCCTTAAACAACCAATGTTAGTGGAGATTTTTTTCAGTCTAAATGTTAGCTTTCACATTAGCTCTATTAACATTTAAAAGAAGACAGATCAACTAGCCAGCTAGCTAGCTAGTTATCTAAATGACTTAAATCATTTTATTTCATCAGTCATCACTACAATTCAGTGTGGTTTTTGTTCAAATAACATTTCAGGAGTGGCTTAGATATTTAATAAATAATGATACATAGCTATATAGCTTTTAAGGTATAAATAATGATACAAAATTTATACTGTAAAAGCTATATAGCTATGTACATTACACTGACTGTATAGCATCCTAGTGAACTAGCTTATACATATATATTCATATTTGTAAAAGATAGTGATTTTGTTTATGGTAATGAAATTTTAAATAATGTCCAAGATATACATTTTTCAGAAACCTTATAAATATAAAATACTTCAGCCAAAGCTCAACTTTTTTTTTTTCATAATTGAACAATTATTTAAATACTTTGGGGATTTAGTTAGTGAAAATTCCATCCACTAGGTGGTGCTACTGGTTTAAATGTTTTCTAAATGAAAGTGTCACATTCTTTACATTAATTTCGATTTCATGTGTGTGTGTTTGTGTGTGTGTGTGTGTGTGTGTGTGTGTGTGTGTGTGTGTGTGTGTGTGTGTGTGTGTTAGTCTGGAGCGATTATGACTGTGCTCGCTGCTGTCTGCACAAAGATTCCTGAAGCAAAACTGGCCATCATTTTCCTCCCTATGTACACCTTCACTGCAGGAAACGTGAGATACACACGCACACGCACACTACAAAAGTAACTCAAACATCTTTTATTTCCTGATATCTTTTGTGATCTTATTTTTAAACCAGGCACTGAAAGCCATCATTGCCCTGGATACAGCAGGCTTTATTATGGGATGGCGCTTTTTTGATCACGCTGCTCATTTAGGAGGGGCTCTGTTTGGCATGTGAGTGAAACACTTAAATCCAACGCACGCGCACACACTCCTTTCAACACTGTACATTATTCATACAATTATAACTTAATCTGTCTTTGTCTCCCTCCTTGCTTGTGTGAAGCTGGTACATCTACTACGGTAATGAGCTGATCTGGAAGAACAGAGAATGGCTGGTGAAAATTTGGCACGATTTCCGGACACGAGGACCCGGCACCGGCGGCAACGGATCCATCTAGAGCATCACAAGCAAAATGTATTACCCTGGATCTACATAATAAACGCCGGTTTATTAGGAATGCGTGTGTACAGTGTGTGTGTAGGAATGAATGAGATGTGATTAAATTTATTTCACTTGTCTTTTGGACTATAAATAAAATGTTTATTACATTGTGTTGTTTACTTTTTTATTATTGTTTTTATTTAAGTTTTTTTATTTGGAGTTAGTTCTGTTTGCCAGCTAATAGAATTGGCTAGAACAGATGACCAATCAGCACTGATGTGTAACTGAACACTAAAAACTGCAAAAGTTACATTTTGTTGCTAATTTTTATTAATTACAGTAATAAAATGTAACGGCTTATAAATGTTTATAGATGCATTTTGTGTTTAGGAATGTTTATGTAAATGTTCTAGTTAGTACATTGATTCTTGTCAATATCCTAGAATTGTTTGTAAATACAGTATACTGACTATGGGTTGAGTCTGGAGACTCCATCATAAAATGTTCCACAGACATCTATGATTTTTACTTTACTTAAATAATGCATAATTAGTATTAAATAAAAAAAAATTTAAAGTATAATTTTTTTTTAAACTAGAACATGCACCTTTTAATGCTGTTTAATTTATGTTACAGTGTTATGGTTTTTATCAGTGTGTTTGTCTGCATTATAAACCTACACAATAATTCACACAAATCTTGCACAGTTGATTCACAAATTTAACATTTATAAGTTTAGAATTTTCACAAATGATTCAAAACCATTACCTTTAATTTATATATTTTTTTAATTACCCTGTGTTTAAAGTTGAATAATCAAGTATTTACAATTAAGTGCTTCCTGATGGCTACATCTAAAGGAAGATTATTATTATTATTTTTCGTATTATATTTTATTTCTCTCAGAATAACTTCCAGTTAAGTTCACTTTTAACAATGGACATTGTAAGAAAACAGCTTTACATCTCATTGGGAAGCTTGATGTATTGTCTAAATCTTAACGCTCTGAACGTATTTCTGATATAAGAAAAACATAATAATAATAATAATAAAGGTGTAACTTTACATATGAATGTGTGACATCATAAAACAATGTTTATACTATCATTATTTTAATCTATAACTGTAATTGAAACCAGGAGTATTGCATGATGCTTTGTAAACTGCTGTGAAGCAAGTGTATGTAAACTGCTGTATTATTCAATAGCTGCAGTTTCAGTTGAAGAACTTTGATCCCAGTTAAATGTAAATGATTGACCATGACGACACTTAAGCACATGCACATTGCCAGTACAATATAAAACACACTAGCACACAATCCATCCTCATGAACCACTTTTTTTCAGTATGATACTATTTTCAGTGTGATAATATAACAAAATGTCCCGTTAAAATTTCTCCCGTGGGACAAAATCACCAGTCTGCCTCACCTGCTTGTCTAAACAGTGCACTGTACTAACTCATTTGTATAATTCTGGTTATGTTGACTTTTTACCCAAGCTGTATGAGACAAGTTTTGCCATAAGAAACATAAAAATTATGTTTGGGCTTAGACAGTTAGGGAATTAACATTTAACGACTTGGAAGTTAAACATTACAGGATTTGGGATTAAGAGTTAGAAGTTGGAGGTTAAAAGTTAAAGTTGGAAATTAGGATTTAATGGTTAGAGGTTAGAAGTTAAAGTTGGGAATTAAGAATTATGAGTTAGAGGTTGAAAGTGATGGTTGGTGATAAGGGGTTTTGGGTTAGAGGTTAGAAGTGAAGGTTGGGATTAATAACTATGGGTTAGAGATTAAAATCTAAAGTTGGGATTGAGAGTAACGTAATTAGAGGTTAAAAGATGAGGTTGGAAATGATGATTTAAGAGTTACTGATTAAAAGTTTGGGTTGGGGGTTTGGAGGTTAAAAGATAAGGTTGGGGGGAAAAGAGTTATGAGTTAGAGGTTAGAAGTTAAAGTTGGGCATAAAGAATTATTAGTTGAAAATGTTGGGATTAAGGTGAAAGACTGGGATTTAATGGCTATAGATTAAGTGTTATGGTTGGGAATTTGTTCATAATAAAGCTTTAAGGGTTAGAAAGTAAAATGCATGTTTAGATTAGTACTTATGGAATATAATTTAAAGGTTATGGTTATAAATCACATTTTAATAGAAAGGTTCTTTGAAGTGGAGTAGAAGAATTAGGATTTAAGGTTTTAAGAGCTGAGGCCATGGGTAGGATTTTGAGATTTGAAAGAAGCTCATGTTAGGAATTAGCTTTTAAATTATAGCAATTAGATTTAAAGATTAAAATTTAGACTGTGAGAATTCAGGACCAAGGTTCGAATTTGGAGTTTAGGAATTAATGTTGGAATTAGGTCTTAATTATCTAATATGTCTTAAAACTAATGTGTATGCATTAGGATTAAGTTGAGAATTTGGGAGTTAATATCAGAGATCAGACGGAAAGGTTTAGGCAATAAGGTGGGGAATTAGCTTTAAAGATTTTACGTTACAGTTATGTATTATGGTTTTGGGTTCGGAAGCTAATGTTGAGGATTAAGTTTTATGGTTTATTAGATAAAAGTTGAAGAATGGGGATTAGGATTTAGGGGTTAGCAATATGAGTTACAGTCAAGGATTAATATTTATGGTTTAGAAGTTATAAAGTTTAAAAAATTAGAAAGTACTGTTGGGAATTATGATTAAGGACTTAAATGCCTGCAGTAGAATTGATAGGTAGGTTTTATCAATAGTTTTAGTAGTAAGAGTTTGAAATAAAATATACATGTTTTAAGAGATTATGAGTTAAAGAAGGGGATTACCGTTCAGGCGTTAAGGTGTGAAGTTAATGATATTAGAGATTGGTTAGTAGTTAAGGTTTAGGAAAGTTTAGGTGTTGTTGTTTGTATGATGAAGTGGGGATATAGGGAGGCTTATAGGTTTCTCAGTGGAAGCTAGAAAGTAGGGTTAAGGAGTTTGGGAATTAGAGTTTATGGGTTATTTTTAGATATGTGGTGTCAGGAGTTACAATTTAGAAGTTCAGGTTTGTTGTGATGGGGTAATCGTTTCTCACACACATCTAGGCTTTCTGAACAAAATCCACTGGCGCTGTGTTTAGCTGCTCTGATTTAGGGGTCACTGACCTAAAGCCAATATTAACACAGTGACTTACATGACTTGAGACATAGAGAGAATCACCCACTGCGTAACGCTCAGGAGAACAGGTAGGTTTAGCACTTAGACAGAAAAATGATCAGAATAATCACTTTCGCTGATTATACTGTGACTACTGTATTGTATTAACTGTGAGTAATACTGTGATTTTTGTAATGTGTTTTGTCTGTATGAAATTAAGGTTTAATAAAGACATACTCACTGAATTAGAATTAATTTAAGTTTCAAAACCGCTATAAGCACTAGATATCTCCTAGTGTTAGCGTTTCCTATACCTCTTGTATTAGCAATGAATCTTTTCTTTTTTTTCTAGCCTGTCTCTGGTTCCTAAGTTAGTATGAGATCCTCTTTATGTTACATATGCCAATATTAAAAACGTGGTTTTCCTCAGTATTGGGACCACCAGTGGATTCTGGTGGCCAGACCATTTATAGTGGAACTTGAAAGAAATTAATTAAAGCAAGAGTAATGTGTTAGCAACAAACTTTTTTGTGTTTTTGACACTTAAATAGTATTAATTCCATCATTGGTCCAGGTCTAGGAATTAGAATTTATGTATACAATTATCAATGTTTGCTTTTTTTATACAATGGAAGTCCAACCCACCATAAACCTTATCCTCAAATATCACCTTCAAGCAACATTTATCAATTTGCTTTGCAAATTAGGTATCAGGGGTTAGGATTAACAAATAGGATTTTGAATTAGATACTGATGGGTTATAATTGGAGATTAGGAATTGGTTCTATTCTGCATTTGGGATTAATGATTAAGAGGTTGGGAATTTATATCATGGTTGTGGATTAGAGTGAGGACGAGAAAACGAAGAGTTGAGATTATAGATAAATTGTGTCCGAATTAGAGATTAGTAGTTGGAAGATTAAAGAGTTGTATTAGAGATTAAGTGGGTCAGATTAGAGATTAACGAGCTGGTATTAGAGATTAAGTGGGTTATGATGAGAGACTAGGGTTTGGGATTAGTGACTAAGGAGTTGGGATTAGACCAAGGGGTTGGGATTAGACTAAGGGTTTGGGATTAGTGACTAAGGAGTTGGGATTAGACTAAGGGGTTGGGATTAAAGTTCAAAAAATTTGGATTAGAGATTAATTGGTTGGGATTAGAGATCCTCTGTTGTAACTAAAAAAAAAATAAATACTGAAAATGATTAACTTCCCAGTTTTCCAACAGATCAGCATCCAGGTGTTAGAAATGAGACTTACTTAGTTTTAGTTTTTTGTTGTAAATTTGTTATACCTACTGTATAGCATCAAATTTCCATTTGTCTATTTCAGTTTCTGAATTTCTTTGGCGTGATGGCGGAGGTAATGGTGGAGGTGATGGGCCTGGTCCTGGCCATTCTCGGATGGTGCCTGGAGTCAAGCAGCACTAACTCAAACGTGTGGAGAATACACTCCAACAAAGAGTCAGTGATGAAGAGCAGCTCAACGTATGAAGGCCTGTGGAAGAGCTGCAGCTCCAACAACCTAGGGGTGCAATGTGTGACACACCCGACCACACTGGGGCTTCCTGGTGAGACACCCCCACACATGTACACACAGTGTCACACTCACACACTTATGTACATTTACACACATAAAAACACCAGTCATACTCAGGGACACACCCATCTGTCTCACTTTGTACAAATAAGTCCTACAAGGGGAAAAACGTAGTTTCACACAAGCTGTCCTCAGGTGACATCATAGTTGTAAGATCAAGTTTGTAATTTGTCTGACCAGCAAACCATATGCTCCACCCTCCACAGCATGTGTCACTCTTCAAAATCATGTGATAAGGCAAACTATAAACCTTTAGAGAACACCCACTTAATCGAAACCTAGATTCACTTCCACATGCATCATCATCATCAACAACGACGTCTTCATCATGTCAGGGTGTTGTCATGGTAACAGTGGGACGAGCTCAGGTTTATGAGTTTATGGCCCTCCTGTGTAAAGTCCTCTTAACACACCGTTTCTCACACACTCACAGAGAGAAGGCTGGCGGACTATTTGCACTTTCTTCACGATTTGTTTTAGATTTTTTATTTTTTTGTGGCTGTAGCGTGTTATTTAGAGTGTATTGTTCTGTAGGTCAGTGCGTTACAATCTGTTTGTATCTGTCCATAAGTATTTGTATGGGTGCTCTGTTGTAGCATCAGCTTGAAGATTTGTACCAGTTAACGTTCAGGAGGGCCTGTTATTGCACTGTGCTGTTAGCTGTTAGCTGCGTACCATTTTTGCTGAAGAGTGTGTGCGATCATGTCAATGGCGATGGAGTTACTCGGCTTCTTCTTGTGTGTGGGTGGCTGCCTGCTGAGTGCGGCGAGTTTAGCGAATAACTACTGGAGAGTTTCGTCGTTCTCTGGCTCCGTGATCATATCCAGACGGCAGTATCAGAACCTGTGGCAGGCGTGTGCGCAGGACAGTACAGGCATCACCAACTGCAGAAGCTTCGAGTCCTTGCTTGCACTTGATGGTAACAGACACACATACATACACTTTTCTGGTACCCCTAACTTATTCATTCACTACTTAATTAGAAAGCTTATGAGTCTATGGTTCCACCCCTGCACTCCAACCACAGTATAGTGCAATAATAATAATAATAATAATAATAATAATAATAATAATAATTATTATTATTATTATTATTATTATTATTATTATTATTATATTTTTTTTATGTTCATTTTATACAAGTTTTTTTCAACAGACATTTTATATAAGTTTTTTTGTACTTAATACTATCTATTAGCAGTAAAGGAAGGGTGGGACTTGTGTTTAACACTACTTTTAAATGTTGAATTTCTGTTTAAATAGCAAATTCAAATGCAAATAAATAAATTCAACATTCAAAAGTAGTCCTAAAAGCACCACCCTGTCTTCAATCCATTTATGGTTCTTAGTCATTTTTCTTAACAAACTGCCTTATCTTACTAAATCATAACTTCAACTTTACATTTACCCTAAAACTTTATCTTAACGAGTGAAAATACTTTGAATATATTCTAATTTTAGTAAGATTACAATATACAAAATATTAACTTATTCAACCTATTTCTGGACATTTTTTTTAAAGAAAGTTAAAGCTTAACATTGTATTTTTTTAACATTATTTTTTAAACACCTAGACAGAAGTAAATCTATGAGCCAATAAAGGACAATCATTTTTCTAGAAATTAGTTTAATAATCTTATATTTAATCTACTGTAATTTTATAATAGAAAATGCTGGCCACATTTGACAGTATGTAAGATAATACACTTGGTTGACTTGTTAAGATAACTACTTTTTTAATATAGCTTATAGCTTCACTTTTGGTTTGTGCACAGTGTGTGTAATTCGAAATCATGTGAAATGTGGCACTGATCCAGAAACATTTGGGAGTTTTGAAATACAGTAACCCATAAATAATACAATACTGGATTACTAAAAAAACACAGATTATTGGCTTGTATCAGAAATCATCTTAATCTTTTCATTTTGGATGATTGCTTTTTTAACTTGTGTTGTTGAACTTGGCAAAAAAAAAACATGCTGTACTTTTTTATTTCATTTCTCAAACTGGTTCAGATAGTGGTTTGGGATTTTACTAAGGGCTAGAGGTTAAAGATTAATTAGTTGGAATTTGAGATTATGAATTAGAATTAGAGATTAGGATTTGGAATTAAACTACAGGGTTGACATTAGGGACAAAAGAGTTGGAAATAGAGATTAGGGGCTGGGATTAAAGATTATGGGTTGAAATTAGTAACTATGGGATTGGTATTAGTGACTAAGGGATTAGATTAAAAAGAAACAAAAAATAATAATTTAAACTTAATTATAAGATTGAATCCCAGTGATGCCACTCATCCAAAAATTGGACGTTGGTTTTCACTGTCTCCCTGTCAATCACAGCAACAGTAGCTAATCCCAGGGGTCAGTGAGCCCTTTTTCTTGTGTAGTGTATGTAGAAGAGGGCAGATAGTGCTTTCTTTTGATTATTACGCTTACGTCCTATAATTCAGCAGGAACATCAGTTTGAAAAGATGAAGTCGGTTGGCCTCACATGTCTCGGAGGAAGCATGTGTTTCCCTAGTTTATTGTTATTTCCCAGTTTATTGTTTGTATTTTATATATTGTTTGTAATCCACTACACACCCAGTAGTGCAGATTACTTGTGAATTCTGTGTAAAAATTGTATATAATTCGTACTTTTTGATTTGCTCATAAATGTTCAGGTGGGTAAAAAAGAACACATTTTTTGACACATTTTAAAACATTCACTACTAGATAAACTTTGAGGTCTGAACAAACAAATGTATTGATTTTTTTTCCTTTTGTTTGATTTTATTTGTTAAAAACATTGTATAATATTTTTTACATGTTCTTTATCACTATTGTGATGTGATGTTAAATGTGTGTGTGTGTGTGTGTGTGTCTAGCCCATGTGCAGGCATGTCGTGCTCTGATGATCATAGCCCTGCTGCTTGGCCTTGCCTCCATCCTCCTCTCTGTCCTGGGACTGAAGTGCACCAAACTGGGCGACATGAAGGAGACGAGTAAAGGACGACTCACGCTCACTGCTGGACTGCTGTTCATACTGTCTGGTGTGTAACACACACACACACACACACACACACAGACACACACACACAGACACTCACTTCCACATACACACAAACGCACTCTCACACACACATATAACACACACACACTCACTGTGTAAAAAGTGTGTAAAATGTTAACAGTGTTTGTGTGTTTTAGGTTTGTGCGTGCTGACGGCTGTGTCGTGGTATGCATCGCGCATCGTTCAGGAATTCAATGACCCCTATTACGCAGGAACAAAGTGAGCAAACACACACACACACACACACACACACAAACACACACACACACACTAAAACACTCTTGAATTCTGAATTCTGATTGGCCAGAAGGTGTATTTGTAAGGAGTTTGTCTATTAGGTGATGTTTGCTCTATATTTGTGGAAGGAGTCTCCAGTGTTAGTGCTTCGTAACAGTCAACTTGTAACACTTTTCTATTTTTACTTGTCACTCAACATCAAGTAAGGCAATAAAACTAGAGGTAGGTGTAGGGAAAGCTGTTTATAACAGATATAAATAAAGCGAGTACAGGAGTTGTCCTGTTTCTCAGACGTTCTGATATTAAACGCAACCACGTCTGGATAAAACCTTTTCAACTTTGATGTGGAAGTGCTGTAGGAACATAACCAGTGTCAGGATGGGAACAGGGTGGAAACCTTGATCACACCATCTTATTGTTGATTTTTTTTCCGCCTGTTAACCGAAGTGACCCGGGCGAATGGTTCATATAAGACAATGACTGTTTGATAAGAGCTGGTGAACACGGTGTTTATGGGTTTGCTGCGTCTGCCAGGAAACACTACAGTGTTATTGAAGTAGAGGCTAAAGTACAGTAAATGATTTAGCTGGACATAAAAGGAGAAAGGAGACAAGATGGAGGAATATACCGTATATATGGTGGATAATGTGAGTGTATAATGTGTGTGTGTGTGTGTGTGTGTAGATCTGAGCTGGGAACTGGTCTGTATTTGGGATGGGCCGCGGCTGTGTGTGCTATTATGGGAGGAGCCATGCTGTGTGGATCATTCAAGAGAGCAAGTTCACCCAAACCTGCAGGGTGTGTATCTCCCACACACACACACACACACACACACACACACACACACTTGTGAACCAAGAAAGGGCTAGTGTGCATCATTGTTAGCAGACTCGCTGCAGTGGCTGAGCTGCACTATTGGAAATTTATTTAATATTTAATGGAAGTTTTAGTTCTATGAGAACATTTATACACAGCTTAAATGAAGCGTCCACCCTAATATCCTGCACTATTGAAGTGTCCACACTAATAATGTTTTGTGTGTGTGTGTGTGTGTGTGTGTGTGTCAGTGGTTACAGGTATACGTCATCAGCCAATCAGCAGATCTATAAAACAGGTATGCAGTCGGAAAGCAGCAGCGCCAGAGCGTACGTCTGATCCCAACGCCTCGTCCGCTCTGGAAATGAAAATTGTCTATAAAACTTTTGTCTGTCTGACACACACACAATATTTTTGTTTGAGCGAGTGCTTGTGTGTGTTATTTACGGTGTTACACATCATGTCATTGCGTTGTTTATGTGAATAAATGTTTGTGAGACTGCGTGTTTTAGCTTTTATGAATTGTTGTTGTTTTGATGGGGCTTTGCATTTTTTTAAGTAATAAAACAGTAAATTATATTTATGTATCTTTAAATTTTGGGTAATTAGTTGATAATGTTAGGTAGAACGGAACTTCAGCATACGAATGTCCTCGTTTCCAAATTTTAATATTGAAAAAGAATTGCCTTAAGAATGAATATTTTACAAAGACTCTGCATCAGCATATGGAAGGACCGAATGAACCGAACTGTACAGAACCAAATGTGAACGTCCGGGACCTGTCCAGTATTTGTTTGCATAGGTGGAAAGTCAAGCGAAATGTGTTTACGAATGTTTTTCTGGGTTTTTTTTTTTTCTGTGTGTATGAATTTAGTGAAGACAGAGCACCATGGGTCCCAAGAATGTTAGTAAGGACAGTAGCAAGAAGAAAAGCGAGCCTCTTTCAGTGGAAATTAATAGAGAAATCATCGATAAAAAAACAGCCGGTGCCAAAAGAAATCATAAATTGAGGATAAGTGAGGTTTAATGTCTATTTATTTCATATTTTACTTCATTTACATGTCTTTTCTAAATGGTTTAATTGTTTTTATAGGCAAATATATGATTATAGTGTTGAAAATTAGTAACATTGGTAATATTTTTGGATGGCTGGAACGGATATGTTATTGGAAATTTTTTTTGCATTTTGCAATACAAATTTTCACCGTAAGGACTCACCACCAGATCAGATTAAATTTGTATGCCGAGGTTCTGCTGTATTTGATTTCTACAGTATATATGGGGTTGAATGATATTTCGGAATTTTACTGAGAAATAAATTTAAATTGCGCTTACTACTTTTGTTGGAGCTGAATAAATCATTATGGATAAAGTTGCGCCTCCTGGTGTCAGTTTATTTAAACTGCAGTAATTATAAAAACGCTTTCTTTTTTTAATAATAACAAAAAATAACGTGATGTTTTCAAATCTGATGTTAGTCACACTGACTAAAACTAGAACTTAATAAGTTCATTCATTTATTTCCTTTAGAAATGTGATTAAATAATAATAATACGTATTATTATTATTGATGTTGTTATTATTATTATTATTATTTTATTTTTTTTATTCATGTATGCTTTGCTTTATGTTTTATTTATTTTATTATTGTACATTTTTGATATTATTTATTTTTCATCTCTCATCGGTCTTTCATTAAAAAAAAAAAGTATTTAAATTCTTCGGTCGTAGTTTTAGTTTCAGTTACGCCGATTACCAAATAAGAACTTCCAGGAAGTTTCTGTCTTCCGTATTGAGGGCGTGGTTTAATTTTTGAACCGGAAGTGATTCTGTGCACGAGCCAAGATGGTTGTTCCAAAAGTGTCTGGAGTCGGCTAGCTATCAGACGGACTAGATGTGATTTTTAAAAATGTATTTTATTTTGCGTGTACAAAAATAAAAACCAGGATTATCCCAGAATCTCCAAAGTGTTTAGAAATCTTGGGAAAAGACGCCAATTCACGTAAGCTGCCAATATGGTTTTGTATGAAAAAATATATATATATATTTATGCTAGCTAGCTAAGGGTTGCCTAAATACGGATCTTCGTTATGTTAATTCCGCGGAGTTAACTGGATATATATTTTTGTATATTTAAAAAGGCGTAAATATTGAGCGTCACAGTTGCTCATGTTTGCTTCGCCAAGTTCTCGCTCGCGACCCTTTGACGCATGCGCGCCAGCGTCGAGGCGGTGTAATAAGTGCGCATGCGTCCTGTCACGTTTAGCCTGATTTAGCTAGCTAACACAAACAGGAAAACACTATTTAATTAACTGGAAAAAAGACTAATAAACAGAAATAATAATTTTCTGAGAAGATAAGCGACTGATTTTGTCCGCGGGATTGCGTGGAGCGTTTGGATGATGACATGGCAAGTCTGGTTAGCAGGGAGGCTAACGTGCAGTCTTATCTAGTTTGTTTATTTATCCATTAACCAGCAGATCATGACGATTTATCATTGTGTAAAGAGTTCATATTGCTGATTGTTGGTAGCACCTGTGTGTGAGATGTAAATCCATAGTTGTTTGGAATTATTTGCTTTACTTTCACTCACTTTCACTAACAGTGATGGTGTCGTTTTAGTCAAAGTCATGTTTCATAGACATAAATAGCCAAAAATAAATGAATAAACACAACAAAACTAACCCTGAATTGTGTCTTGAAAAAGAAAGAAGAGGAAATGTAGATTTCACTGTTTACATCCGGGTCTCGCCCGGATTCCACACCTTAAACCGTTAAACACGTTAATTTAAATCTTACATTTAAGGCCTTAAATATTGCTATTTAAAACCTATTTAGTGGTTAACAATGCTGGAGATTTTAACATGTACTTTATATGTGCCTTTTGAGTAGATGTCTAAATCTTAAAAGGAATAACTGCAGACTCGCGTCACGTGACGCGACATGACGTCATCGTTGTCGATCCAGAGCCCGGGGTGTTTGACTGACAGGCTGTCAGAACACATCACAACTGGAAAAGGAGTCAGTGTGTGAAACACTGTTTGTCGGAGGAAGACAACTGGTGTGTGTGTTTGTGCAGGCGATGGCGGGTCGTAGGGTGGAGTGTGTGTGGAAGAGGCACGTGGCGGAGCAGCTGAAGCAGAGAGACCGTGTGCAGCGACAGGCCTTTGAGGAGATCATCCATCAGTGTGAGTAACCTGCACACACGCACATAAACGTGCGTGTCCGTCTGTCTGTTTGTCTATTTCCAAGTCTCCGCCTGTTTGTCTCTCTCTGTGTTTCTCTCTTTCTTTCTCTGTCTAATTGTCTCTTCTGTCTTAAATGGTCTTTTTAACTTTGTATCCTTTCTCCTTGTCTCTCTCTCTCTCTGTAGATAACAGATTGTTGGAGAAGTCAGACCTCCAGTCCGTTCTCTCAGAGAGACTTCAAACAGAGAAATATGAAGTACAGAACAGACATGACCTCAGGTCAGTGAACACTAAACAATATCCACAGCGATATCTTGTTAAGACACAGTGTTTATATGTAACATCTGTGAGTTTATATTGATAACACTGCTTGCGCGCATTTGTGTTTGTGTACATACGCAGCCCAGGGGCCGAGTCGAGCCGCTGTGACGTGCTGCAGCAGGAAATGTCTCAGATGCGAATCAAACACCAAGAAGAGCTCACGGAGCTACACAAAAAACGGGGCGAGGTTAGCACGCTGAGCACAAACGCACACGCTCACTCCTAATGTTAATTTTAAACACACACACACACTGAGTGGTTCACAACCGGTTTTGTTTTAAGACCCAGAATTTATGTTGGACAGGTCAAGTCAGTTTACATTTCCTAGTTTTTTTTTTCTTTTTATAAGGAAGAGTGGTTCATTTATCTATGTTGTGATGATGATGAGTAATGAAGTAAAATGTGTGTGTGTGTGGTTGTGTCCATCCAGCTGGCCCAGAGTGTCATCGAACTGAATAACCAGATTCAGCAGAAAGACAAAGAGATACAGAACAACGAGGCCAAGTGAGTAACACATGACACTGGAAGATATGTGGGTGTAGCAATTTAATCAATAAAGCTCTTGAATGACCTGGGATTTGATCTCAAAACCTGCTTTTGCCACTTGTTAGCTGGGGGCAAATGAATTAGAAAGGCGGATTTTGCCCTTTGCGGAATTGCGTTTTGAATAGGTAGTCTTGTATGAAAATAAAAATATGAATGTGCGTGACCGGGAGGTGAAATGTTGCTGAGCACCTGTGGAGCACAAACCGGTCAGGACTCGTCCCGGTGATGTCATTATAGTCTGACCTGAAATTAAATTAAATGAAATGATGGTTCAGGGTTCACGGCACACATTGGGGGCAAATAAAAAAGGTTACGAGGAGTCAGTTACAGCTGTAACCGGGTTCTACACAACCACAAATAACATGTAGGACGCTTATAATGACATGAACAGTTAGCATATCACCTGCTAGAGGAACTCCATTTCACAGAAGACTAAACTGCAGATGATGTGATGGTCAAAGATTTCACACAGGGCATTAAATCTCTCCCCTCTCCCCAAGTATGAAATATAATTTATATTAAAGTTATATTGGATTTATTTGATTAAATGCATTTTTATAATGTAGATTTTTTTGCTTGCATTTGTATACTTAATAATGTGGTTAAATCCCCAGATTGAAACACCAACAACCACAAGTTGCATGTTTTTCCAAATTGTCACTTTTGCTTTATACTTAAGTAGAAAGTAAAGTCACTTTTCCAATAAATAATTTGCAGAATTTCAGGCTTGTAAATGCATCCATTTTCAAGATTTTACATAAAAAGGTGGGTGTTGCCCTTTAAAAAAAAAGAGTGCAACAGAAAAATTAAAAAAATATATCCATTAGTCATTACTTTTAAATAATAATAAAAAAAATAAATAAAAGAGTAAAAGTAAAAGACATGGAATATTTTAAAGATCTGGGGGGACTTTACCTGGAGATATACAAGGATGAATCAATTCACATAGCACATTATTATTATTATGATTATTATTATACAATTTTCAGTATTATGTAAATTGGAAATATTGTCTTAAAAATATTGTCTAAAAAAACAGTCCCTGAAAATTTCACAAATCCAGTATGAGTAATTAAAAAATATTAACTTGCTGATCTTCTGAAACTTTTTTTTTTCATATAGCACTTGTTTTTACAGTAAAGTTAGGGCTGTGCACTAACCTATCGCAGAAACTAAAGCAGATACAAGCCTGAAATTTTGCACATAATCGATTAAGGGAAGTGACATTATTTACAGAAAGTATGACACAAATCTTGGATAATAAGGCAGCAGGTCTCACATGGATTGACAAAATCCATATATAAATAAATGTGGGCTGACGCTAACGGACAACAGTGCATTGGATTCTGTAACAAGCGGCTTAATGTTTTTGGAACTGAAAATGTTTTATGTGACATGATCTTTTCTAAACACATTTAAAAATTTTGTTGCTCCGGTATAATTTTTTTTCCTCATGGTCTTATTTGAAATGGTAAAATCTCAAAATTATATTATGTTTATATTATGTTATATTGTTATATTATGATATATTAATGGATAATTTAAAGAAATCTTTACAAATTGGGAGCTAGAAGAGTCGAGGTATTTAGCAGTGTCTTTGGTGTTAGGTTTAACTGTAAATTTTATTTTATGTTCCATCAAATAAATAAATGTAAGGAAGAACACAGGACAGACCGTGCAATTATAATAAATTATGCTGTTTTGTTATAACTGCATGGTATAATAAATAAGTAGATGAATACAATGTTATAAGTGTTATGTTCCGCAGCAATTCAACAGCAATAATATTGTAAGAGTAATTTTTACGATTCTGTTGTTGTGTTTATTTAAAGTTTATTAGTTAAGCATTCATTTATGATAATCGTAAGTTGTTCTGTGACGTCATTCCATAATTGACTATTACGCACGGTAGAAGTTATTAGGATACGGAAGTTGTGGAGAACACAAGCTTTTGACCGTAATCAAAGAACCGTAATAAGATACAGCAAATAAGTTGTTGTAACCATAGTGGATTTATGCAAGAAACCTGTAAGAAGTGTTGAACGTTTGACGTTAAAAAATAAAAAATAAAACGAAGAGACAAAGAACTCATGGACGTCCGAGTCGTGAGTAAACCAGTTCAATAAGAAAGATACGCGTCAGAACTTGTGGAATAACATGCCCTTACAAATATTATTTAATTTATCAACTTATTTATTTATTTTAATTTATTTATTAATGAACAACATTGAACCTTTTACCGTTTTATATTTGTGGAACGTCTGAGTTCTCACATGCGGGGTGTGTGTTGTGTGCAGGATGTTGGAGTACCAGCAGAAGATCTCTCAGCTCGAGGGCGATTGCCGCGAGCTGCGCAACAACCTGTCGGATCTGGAGCGAGCCAATCAGACACTGCGGGACGAGTACTACGCGTTACAGATCACGTTCAGCGCTCTAGAGGAGAAACTGCGCAAAACCACGGAGGACAATCAAGAGCTCGTCACACGCTGGATGGCAGAGAAGGCGCAAGAGGCCAACCGGCTCAACGCGGAGAATGAGAAGGACTGCAGGTCGGTGCAAACGCACATCTCACAGGCCCATACATGTACACGTTCACTCTGCGAACATTCAAAGTGCTCAAACATGATCCATGTACTTCTTTTAATGCGAGTCTATTTGACGCCACGAGCGAATGGTTGTACTTATCAACATATGAACCAGTAAATGAGAACTGAGTAATGCAGATAGACACGCTTACAACCACGCTTACCAGTACACGTAACTTTCTAGCTAGAAAGTCTAGTACAGCTTGTTCAGTAACTTGCGTGTATTGTACAAAAAAATAGACACTGCAGTGCACCTTATCAATATTTAAAGCCTCGCCGGTTTCAATGAATCAGTCCGGGAGCACGATGATAGAAAATGGCTGTCCTGTAAAGCTGTCCTGATGGAGAATAATCCTCATTTTGTTCACAGTCCAATACAGTGGAAAACAGCTCTGAGACAAAATGGCGTCTGGGATTCCCCTCGAGATTTAAAGGCAAAGAGACAACGCTGTTACACATTTCACTTGTAAGATTCCTTTCCTTAGGCACAATTATGGTTTTTGGACACATGATTGCAGTGTGGGGAAAGAGGACAGAGATTTAGCCAAGTGGATTGGTATTTTTGATATTGGGATTGGTGCTTTACATTGTATATTTGTGTCAAAGGCGTACTCACTTTGTCAGACTTAAGAACAATTTGGACTTAAGAACGAGTTCCGTTCTGGGAGCACGTTCGTAAGTCAGGGACCATCTGTATTCATTCTATTGTCCACAATCTGAGCAGCACACGCTCCATATTTTAACATGTAGAGCAGATGCAGTATCATGGATGTGATGTTTGGCCTTGCATCGGTAAACTAAAAGACTCAGCACACAAGCTTAGTGTCAGTGAATTGTCTTTAAATAATTTCTAATGCAGTTACTTGGGCTAAAAACGAACAAATCTTTAAAATCCACACAGTTATTTACAGCCTGAAAATATGCAACATTTTATCAGTATTATGGACAAACATTTGTGAGAAAGTAAAAAAAAAAAACCTGATTGAATAGTGAATTTTAACACTAATTTTTTGTAGTATTCTTCAATCAGCAATTACCATGTCCTTTCCTCTCCTTTTCTGTGTAGTTATCATCATATTTGTACTTTCTGATGCTCAGCATTGGATTTTAAACTTTAGTCAGTATAAGCAGATATAATGTTTTTAGTGTGTTGGTAAGAGCCCTGTGAATGATCCCCTCTATTTTCCCTTCATGGTAAGGTTGGCATTTGTAGATTATTTTTCTGTTTACCTGCTATAGCAGCATTTATTAGCGACGCCTTAAAAAAAAAAAAAAAAAAAGCAGGAAGATGTCATTTTTAAGCGTTCTCAGCCTGACACTAATTCATTAAACCATGCTAGATGTGACAGGGCGTATTTCATTTTTGCTTCGTACTGAGGTAAATTTTGATTTGTGCATGTGGAAGACCTTAGAAGCCTTGTGGCTTAAAGATAGTGTTGCATAATTATAATCGCGCACAAAAAAAGGGACCTGTGAATTGATTTGACAGCAAAATCCAGCAATTTATTACGTGTATATTCGGAAGTTTATGTAAAGTTTTTTGCATTTGTTTAGTGTCTTAAAGATTGATTTCGACTATACAAGTGCACAATAAATAAAAAGAATATTCATAAGATACGGTTATTGTTTAGGCCTTGTACATCTATGTATTAAAAAATATTTTTGAAAATTGTTTTGTGCAGCCTGTACCTTTAGTATGCTAATTACTCCCAACCTCCGTTCCATGGCACTGAGATCAAGTGACCTGAGACCTCATTATAATTTTCTTTAAACCAACCTTCATGGTGGACATGGAGCCAACTCACAAAAGAAAAACCCTTTGGGTTTCCGACATCTTGTTTGTCTTGTCACGTGACCGTTGCATTTGCATACTCATTAATATTTGTTAGCACCTGCCAAAGATGGGCGTGTCTACAGCATCAGCCTTGTCCATGTTCACTTATTTCACTGTTTATATACAACTTATTTTGTTTGCTTGTTTTGTTTGCAACTTATTGTGTTTGCTTTTCATTTTAACAAACACTTAATATACTAATAAATAATATAGGAATTTGGATTAGGATTGTGATTTTGGGATGGGGTGGTTCCTCAGGCTACTCCGGTTTCCTCCCACAGTCCAAAGACTTCATGCAAATTAGAATAGTAATTAAGTAGTGAAAGAGTAAATAAATAAATATTAACACATCTTTTAAATTAAATAATTTGTTTTACTATATGCTGTGAGCCCAAATGTAAAAGGATTGAATGCTAAATGGTATGTTTAATATTTTTAAAAAAAATTGTCAAATTGTGCTGCATAAAAACCTGAAAATGTATTAAATGGAATAAATTCTGTACATTTTTGGAAATAAAAAACTAAACATAAAACATCAGCATGTGTTCACCTACACGTAAGATGATGACGTTGCGTAAAACCTCGACTTTATCAACCTTATATAATTTGTGTAAATTGCTGCACTTCGATATAATGTCGAGTTTAATTGTTTATTTATTTTTATTTATTTATTTATTCTAATGTAGATTTTTAATGCCTTAAAGTCCGTCCCAGAGCGCTCTCCATCTCCTGCACTACATTTACATTTGTTTAACTCGCTCATGTTCCTGCACTTCACACTTTAACACAAATCCAAAGAGTGTGAACAGGTACTGATTGTCGCCGTCTCGTCAGGGACGAACACACACACACAAACACACACTGCTCCCTTTTTGCTCTGCTTTTACAGAGTGTACCGTGTCTGCTTACACACACTACTGATAATTGTAAGATTGAAACGTGAAAGAAAAAAAATTGAGAACAAATGGACTTCTCACACAAAATACAGGTAGAGTGGGATGAGAGATGAAAAACCTGTGATTTTGAGTCTGTTGTTTTCAACTTGTGTGACTCCCCGGATTTAAAACATTATCGTGGATAGTGTATGAGAATGGTGCCCCCCCTCCTTGTAACAGTAACTTTAAGAGTGGTGCCAACTACAATATTACAATTATATTAAGGCGCTCGCTCTATACACTTGTGTGTGTGTTTCAGCATCTGCATTTTGCTTATGTGGTAAATGGTTTGATCTACTTTTTAAAGAAAACAATGTCAGGTTGTTTGTGGTTTAATGCACCTGGAGTCAGGTTTTTTTTTTTTTCTTCTTTGGTCTAGACTTTTTGGTCTCAAACTGTAGAATGTTAATTCCTTTCAGTTATCTTAATGGTAAGCTGGAAAAAGGAAACTCATTTTTAGATTTTGTTTTTGCAAATAAATCTTAAAAAATTGACTTAAAAGAAGTTTGAAAATTGTACCCTTAAAGACAATAGAAAAGAATTCGGTATTTATATACAACTATAAGTTTTAGTTCATTCACAAATATATTTTTTGGATTGTTGGTCAGTAGGGATGGCAATCACCAGGGACCGTCACGATACCTAGATGCAAATTAATTCTGTATAGCAGTCACATTTTTATTTTTATATATATATATATATATATATATATATATATATATATAGATAGATAGATAGATAGATAGATATTATTTTTTTATTATTATTAATTTTTTTTTTGGGTAGAATTCAAAACAAACGTAGA
>JAOVVB010000050.1:7327839-7347842 GCA_028570985.1 Heterobranchus longifilis
CCGCGCCATCTGACCAATCACAGCAGTGAGGGCTCACGGAAAGGAGGGGTTTAGACAGACTGATTCTTCGAACTGCTAATTAAATCTATTTTTGGAGAAAACTAAAGTGTTTTTTTGACCTGCATACATGTAAACCTGTTTTAAGAGACTCATTAAGCAATAGTAGCAACCTTTAAAATGACATAATAGGGGCACTTTAAAAGATCCTGTTCTAGACCTCTGTCAGTTCCTGAGATTGGTTAGGACATCGACACTGACGATTGTTTCTGAGATTTCTGTTCTCCTCATGCACAACACTGGAACATGAGCACATGCTTCATACACGTGTGTGTGTGTGTGTGTGTGTGTGTGTGTGTGTGTGTGCGCGATTATGCTAAGCATCCCGCTGAGATAACCATGTGTAATCTGCGCTTAGACTGGGGCCCAGATTGCTGACTCTGACAACATGGGTTTATATGAGAAAGTAGTCCGGACATATTTACACTCCATGTCTGCATTACAGTTTATTTTATCACAGTACACTTTTATTACACTCATGTGTTGTTAATACAGTATAAACTGCCTGGCTAAAAAAAAGTGTCTGTTTCAGATGGGTCAAAGTATTGTCCTGGGTTAAGCAACAAAAACTAACTAAGGATATTCAGGATTGCTAAAATTGGGTTGAGAACTTTATAGTAATAAAACCCAACCTGGAAGGATAGTGCTGAACTGATAACTTTGTGGGCGGAAGAAAAGCATGAACGGAGATTACGTAAAACGTTTGATGAGATTGCATCATCAACTACGTCAACAATCTACAGTAGAAACCAGAGCTATATTTAATAGAGAAAGTAAGAGCATTTCCATACACACACACACACACACACAATGTGTTAAGAAACTCACAGGACTGGGACTAAACAGCTGTGTGTCCATAAAAAAAAGTGAGGCTCATCAGAAAAGTGGCTTCAGTTTGCCAAAGAGTATAAAGATTGGACTTTGGAGCGATGGAGAAAAAGGTCATGTGGTCTGATGAGTCCAGACTGACCCTACTCCAGAGCGTTGGGCGTGTCAGGGTAAGAAGGGACGCACCCAATGCACCCATCATGCATAGTGTCCGCTGTACAAGCCTCTGGAGACAGTGTTATGATCTGGGGTTGCTTCAGTTGCTCAGGTCAGCTAATGACCTGAATGTACTGAATGATCAGGTTATCACATCTATGGAGTTTTTCCTCCCTGACGATACGGCCATAATCTAGTACGGACAAAGAGTTCTGGGAGCATGAGGAATCGTTTCACACATGAACTCGAAACCACAGTGTGTGCTGTAGTCACAGTGAAAGGCGGTCAAATGAAATGAGTTTTTTAAATCAGGCAGTGCATAATCTCGCTAATATTTTACTCTTTATGGAGTATTAAACCAAAATAGATTAAATGGTTGTTTTCTTTTTAGACTGTTAAATTGGTTCACATTAAAAAAAAATTTAGGATCATATTATCTTAGTGTTAATACTTTTATAAAACATTAATGATCAATTGTGTGTGTGTGTGTGTGTGTGTGTGTGTGTATAAGGGTGCATGGGAATCCTGCTGACTCTAACAAAGTGAGCCAGTCCAATGAGAGCAGTGTGAAGGTGGAGCTTCTCTCACACACACACATTACAAATACAGCCACACACACAGCGCTCACCTCAACACACACCTGGCTACCTGTGTGACCGTGCACCCCGTGTCTCTTCTTTACACACGGACGCATGTGAGTCTCTTTCTTTCTAACGCTGATTATGTGTTCGATAAGATCTTTATTTATATTCATGAGAAGGAATCATAATAAGCAGAATTGTAATAGAGTTATTTTTAATACATGTTGTATTTTTTTTACGCAGTATTTTATAATGTAGTGTTTGTTTTTCCATTATTTATTTTACAAAACTTTATAGGTCTTAATATATGTCTTAAGATAATTTGTTGTACATGTTCCACTATAAATGTATTAAAAAGAACAATGTTTCATTTATTTAACGAGCAAAACAGTGTGCTCATTGCAAAATTGTTCTGATATTACTCATTATAAACATGTTCGTTAAATCATATTCGCATATACACTGTATGTTGCCTACCTTTACTCCATGTTAGTTTCCTAGTGTACATATCTAAGATAAAGCACTAAAGTAAAGTGCGTTGTGCATTTGGTTGGAATTGAAGCCTATTATAATGTTATTAGGATGAGGATGAAGAGGATGATGAGGCAACGAATTAAGGTTAAGGAGCAGAATGCTGATGAGGAGGAAACAGATAAGGAACTGTTGGCCTGGACAAGCTCCTCAGGTTAATAATACCATTCTAAGTAAATTAAAATGAGCACCGGATGGTGCCGTGGCTTAGTGGGTAGCACTGTCGTCTCGCACCTTCAGGGTCCAGGTTCGATTCCCCTTGGGGTCTGTTTGCATGTTCTCCGCATGCTTGGTGGGTTTCCTCTCACAGTCCAGAGACATGCGGATTAGGCTTATTAGCGTCTTGGATTGGCACCCCGTCTCATGGAATAGGCTCCAGGCACCCTGTATACACGAAAAAGCGGTGTAGACAATGAGTGTGTGAAATGAGCAGTTTAAGACAACAAGGAAAACCCAAAATGATCACATTATAAAGCATTTGCTGGTGTATATATAGTGGATTAGAATTATTAGCCAGCGTTAGAATGAAGTTTTATTCACACCAAATGTTAGCTTGTGTCTTAGTCAAAATAAATTAGCATTCTACATGTAGTTACTGATACATCATGATCTCATGAAATGTAAAATAAAAACATCCACTGCATGAAATGAAAACAAATTATGTTTTATATATATATATATATATGTAGCCTTTAGCAAACGACAAGTTTCTGATGGCGGCCATATTGAGAGCCACGTTATATGTTGTGAACCGTTTTCCTCTTCTTCCAGATTCAGTTGTGTGTGTGTTAAATTGTGCAATTTGTCTTCTCTTTTCTCTGTAGTTGGCACCATGAGTCCAAAGCACGTCATTTATAAAAAGCTGTCACGTGACAAATCCGTAAGAATCACTTTCCATCTCAAGTAGTGCTCTGTGGAGCGTGGAGTGTGACAGTATGAAATAAATAAATTTTATTTAATTAAATTTTTAATATTATTTCATGAGCGTCAGCAGAGGTAGAGGGTAACTAAGAACATTAACTACATCCTACAATAAATATCTGTACTTTCTACTTCACTACATTTGTGTATTTCTAACAACGATGAAGTGTAACCTTTGAACTGTAACCTGCTGACTATTATATGTAATATAATTCGCCTTCCCTCCGTGAAACGCTAAATCATTTAGCAGGTGCTTGAAATCAGAACAGAATGGTTGCAGATAGGGATGAAAACAGCATGATCACAGTCAGGAAGGAAGCGCAAAGAAAGAGAGAGAAGAGAGAGAGAGAGAGAGAGAGACTTTTACTATGACTTAAAGACTATAGTCATTTTAATGCAAGCTCTGTACATTTGATACAAGAAATGTAAATAAAGGACTTCTACTTCTACTTGAATAATATTGTAGCTGGTGTAAATAATACTATACTTTTTCTCATGTATGTTTATGCCAGGTACAATATTATTCAAGTAAAATTTGTCTACTTTGCCCGCCAGTGCTAGTTGGACCCACACCACAAAATGATTTGATCAAACTACGTAAGTGGACAGTCAATCATTATAATAAATAAATAAATAAATATATCTCCAATTATACAAATAAAATAAAAATAAAATAGAAATTTATTTTTAAAATTACTTTTAAATATTTATGTCTCAATTTCAAATATTAAAGACATACAATAAACAATAAATTATTCATTTATTTAACCCTAATGTTAACTGTTTAATCAATTATTTAATGCTATTATTTAATTTAACGGTTTATTTATTTGCACCATTATTTATTTAATATTGTCACCTTCCACTCTTCATAATGTTTAGCTGCTAGGCACAGAATCAGTTTGTTCTTGTAACTTCATTGTTTGTGTGATGCTAGGTGGGAATTTACATGGGGAGGCGGGACTTTGTGGACCACTGTGGAACTGTCGATCCTGTTGGTAAGACAGCTCATCCATAACGGCTCAAGTCAGAGATGGCTAGTTAGCTAAGATATGGTGAAGCTTAAAGTCCAAAAGTGAAATGCCAAAAGGTCATAAAGGATGGAAGTGTATGGGACTCCAAATGCTAAAGGTGAAAAATAAAAGAGCCCATAAAGGCTTAGGGCTGTTGGTGTCCCATATTGTTCCATTCTTAATCTCTGGGGTATATTAAAGCGGCGGTGCCCTAAAGGCTAATGCTGAGCAATGATGACAGGCACCATTTATTTATCTGTCCTATATTTATTCATTATTAGTTGGTTCTGTCTGCAATGGATTTATTGTGTGTGTGTGTGTGCATGTATGTGTACCTCTCAGACGGTGTAGTACTGCTCGATCCACATCAAATAAAAGGAAAGAAAGGTGAGAGAACATTGCTTTTATTACTTAATAATAGCAGTCATCTAGCTAGTTTGCAAAGTAGCCAATGCATGTTTGAAAAGTTGTTAGATGGCATTAAAACATTCTTTTCTTTTCCGCAAAAACAACTATTATACAGGCGTATTTTCATGCAACAATATTTGACCAGTTAAAAAGTTGTAACATGATGAAATTCTGCTTTGTGATTGGTCAGATACTGAAGATTAGACACTAGAGGGCGCTGATGATGTTACTTTCTCAGACAAAACAGCTAGCAACAGTATTGTGTTTGTTGTATTTTATAGAACACTGTATGACAAAATGAACATCTTTCCCACTGATGGTGTGTGTGTGTGTGTGTTTGTGTCTGCCAGTGTACATCATGTTGTCATGTACCTTCCGTTACGGTCGAGATGACTCAGATATGCTGGGCTGGGCGTTTCGGAGAGATATCTACGTATGTACGAGGCAGGTGTATCCCCCACTGCAGGACCGTGAGCGCAGCATCCACACCAAGCTGCAAGAAAGGCTGCTGCGTAAACTTGGAAACGACGCCCATCCCTTCTTCTTTGAGGTAACAGTGATGGCTCAAATTCCAAAGGAATTTATTGCAACAGTCACTTAAATAAATAAATCATTTTGGTTTGTTTGTCCCCGTTAAACGTAATGCCTTTTCTAAAGATGAAGGATAAAGGTTTTTACTAGGTTTTAAAGACTACAGTTTAGGACTAAAGGCTAACACTGACAACCCAAGTGCTTTAAATGCTAATATGGTAGTAGCACCCTAAAATCCAAGAGTAAAAAGGTGAAGTGGCCAAAAATCTAACAGTGTAGGACTAATAGATGAAGGCTAAAGTCTATAAACAAAACTGTAAGAGAGAAAATGCCTTGAAAACAAAGTAGGCATAACTATTGTTCTGAAGACATTTACGTGCCCTAAAGGCCAACATTGAAGCACCAATTGACTAAGACTAAGACTAAGACCAAGACTGAACAATCAAGAGCTTTAAATGCTAAAGGGCTATGAACTCTAATGTCCTGAAGAGTAAAAATGGCTAAGTGCCCAAAAGTCTAACCATGAAGAACTAATCGCTTAAGACAAATGTCTAAGGACTAAAGTTGAAGAATAAAAAGCTGAAAAAAAGAAAATGTCCCAAAGTCAAAGTTTAAGTAACTAATGTTCTGAAGACTAAGAATTTATCTGCCTGACTGGTCAACACAGATGCACCAAGTGCCCTAAAGGCTAAAAGTGCAAAGTCAAGTGATTTAAATGCTTACACTGAAGGACTAAACTCCCCGAAGTCCAAGAGTGCACCAGTGAATGCAAAACACTAATGACTAAAGTCTAAAGACAAAAGGGTAAATAAGAAAATGCCCTAAAGGCATAGTGCAACTAAGATTCTAAATACGCTTAACTAAAGGCCAACACAGAAGCCCCAAGTGCCTCGATGTGCCCTAAGTCTTTTTTTTGTTTGTTTTGTTTTGTACAGTATGATGATGAGGTGTGTTCTTCACGTTGTGTGTTTCAGTTCCCCGATAACCTGCCGTGCTCTGTGACTCTGCAGCCAGCACCCACTGATGAGGGCAAGGTAAGCAGGACAACAGTGACAACATTTACAGTTACAACATCATACTAGCCCCTATAACATATGATTAATCGGCCCACTATAACAACATACATGTAATTTGTACAACACTGACAACTGTACAGAATATCAGGACAAAAATACACAACTCCATAATACACAACTTATCACTCACTCATCACCTATACCACTTATCTACCCAGGAGACGTGGGGCATAAGGCGGGGTACACCCTGGATGTGGTGCCAGTCCGTCACAATGCACACACACATACACACACTCACATGGTCATTCACACAATACGGGCAATTTAGGAATGCCAATTAGCCTAACTGTGAGAGAAAACCTGGAGAAAACCTACCAAGCCCAGACCTGAGGCAGGAATCGAACCCTGATCCTGGAGGTTTAAGTGCTAACGATGACACCACTGTGCCACCTCCAAAATACACCAACAAAATACAAATTAGCAATAATATCTGATAAGGGTGGGATTTTTACTTGGAATGATATTTAGCCCTGGAACACTGAAAGCTCTCTCTCTCTCTCTCTCTCTCTCTCTCTCTCTGTGTGTCTGCAGCACTGTGTGGTGGAGTTTGAGGTGAAGGCTTTCTGTGCTGAGAATCAGGATGAGAAAGCTCATAAGAGGTAACCATCTGATGCACGCTTTAATATTCTGATCATATATAATACATGCACTTATGCTCTCTCTCTCTCTCTGTAGGAGCTCTGTGCGTTTAGCTATAAGGAAGGTGCAGCATGCTCTCGATAAAGGCGTCGCTCCTCCATCATGCGAGACAACCTGCGAGTTTATGATGTCAGACAAGCCTCTACACATGCGTGTCGCTCTAGAGAAAGAGGTAGGACTTCCCAATTTGTTGTGCTGAACGCTGTATAAATGGCGCTACAGCTGCACACCAGCGAGCTGGATCAGGATCTGGATGTTTAGTCTGGGAGTCTTTAAAACCTTTCATTTGATCCTGTTCCGCCCCCCCCTAACCCCAATCCCCCCCACCCTTAGACATATTATCACGGTGAACCAGTCAACGTCAGTGTGGACATTGATAACAGCTCCAGCAAGGATGTAAAGAACCTTGTAGTATCAGGTAACACACAGATACGCACTCTCTCTCTCTTTCTCTCTCTCACACACACACCACTATTTTTAAGGTCTTATCCTATCTCTCTGTCTGTCTTACCCACAGTTGAGCAGATGACTAATGTGGTGTTGTACTCCAATGACAAATACACAAAATCTGTAGCCTGTGAGGAAACCACGTAAGACACACACACACACACACACACACAAGTAGAAACATTTGCACATGAACTGGTCCCAGTGTGCTCATGACATCACCACTGATTTGTGATGTTGCCGTAGAGACGTGGTGCCGTCTGGAACCAGCCTGAAGAAAGTGTACACTCTGTACCCCTTACTGAAGAACAACCGTGAGAGGCGGGGCTTAGCACTGGACGGGAAGCTGAAGCACGAGGACACCAACCTGGCTTCTTCTAGCATGTGAGAGAACAGCACACTCTGTCAGGGCAATGTATTATGGGAAGGAATTAGAGGTACACTAGAAGGTGTAAGTTTCAAGGCTAAAGTGAGAGAGAGAGAGAGAGAGAGAGAGAGAGAGAGAGCAGGGACTGTAAACGGTAAAAGACATGGACTGTTAGTCTAAGCACCCTAAGACTGAACGAACAGTGCGCTGTCTGTTGGAATGTTGAAGTTTGGGGGAAAAAAAGGGTATTATGAAGGCTAAACATACAGGACAAATGCCCTAAAGATTAAGAGACAAAAAGAAAACAAAGGATTCAGAAGCAACTCAGGGTCCTTAAGGCAAAAGATTATGCATTCTCTATGCAAAGCTCTAAGGTCCTTAACTACTATAGGACCCAAAAGGGCCAAGGTCCGTGAAGGCAAAGGTGTAAGCATTATGACTTTGTCTCAAGATATAAGCATTTAATATGCTGTGGTCACTAAAGACAAAGAGCAGCATGAAATACTTGGGATGAAAGAATGAAGACCCTAATGGCTAGAGGCAAACATGTAAGCCTTCTACTGTATATGCTACAGTCTGCTGTGTCAAAGTGCAATACTCTAAGGGCCCTCAAGGCTAAGGACGAAGGTGTAAGGGGACCAAACACCAGGGTCAGACTTAATGTCTAAGTGTGTAATGTCTAAGAAAAGACTAAAAATTAAAGATTAAAGGCCCTATAGGCTAAAGGTAAAGCTGCACTGTAAGTGTTGTAAAATCCAGGGTCACTGTGGGTTCCTATAAGTTGGACATTAAAAACTAAATGCAAAGGTGTTGACTATTCTACAGGACAGGCTATAGTTCCTAAAGGCTAAGAATGAAGCTCCAACAGTGCTAAATACAAAGAGGGAAGGACTGAGAATAAGCACAAAACAAAAAAAAAACAAAAAAAATACAAGCAGTGCCCCACAGGCTGAGTGCAAAGATGCAAATATAAAGATTAAAGTAAGTGTAAGAGTAAAGGTTTGTGGACACTGAAAACTAAAATGAAGGACTAAGGTTCTGAAAAACCAAAGGGCCCTAAAGGCCCTAATTTTTTTGTTTGAAAATTTATTCATTTTGAACAAAATTTTGATAAATGTTACACTATAATAGTGGAACTGATTGTGTGCATGCAAATGTTTACGTGTGTGTGTGTGTGCGCGCGCGCGTGTCTAGAGTGAAGGCGGAGGTGTTGAAAGAGATTCTTGGGATTCTGGTGTCCTACAGAGTGGTGGTCAGAGGCACAGCAGCTGGGTGAGTATGTGTGTGTGTGTTTGTGTCTATTTGTGCAGCAAGCACAAAACTAATTCCTTCACTATTTATTACGCAGTGTTTATTACCATGTTATAGATGTATAAATGTTATTAAAAAACTGTATAATAATGTATGTTATGATTTGGGTTTTACAGCATGATTGGTTCGAGGTACGTCCAGATCAAATAATACAAAACTGTGTAAAGTTTATGTTTTAAATATTCTTAATATAAATGATCAACTTTGTACTGAATGTAAACAAAGTGTGTGCATGTGTGTGTTTAGTGAGGTTGCTGTGGAGGTGCCATTTCTTCTCATGCATCCTAAACCTGAGGAAAGTGAGTTATACTACATAAAAAAAATTTTCAAGCACAGTACTGTGATGAGACTCTTAGCTGCAGTAAAACATTTGAATGGTGCAAGCGTTTTAAAGAAGCCCGTACACCTGTGAATGATGTTTCTGTGAACATTCAGTGAGTACAGTCTTTGATCTTTGAAAATCAATGGATAACTTGTCCCTCACTTCTGGAACAGACTCATCTGTCTGTGTGAACTATACACACACTCATTCCTTTACACCACTTGCACATTACAGGAACTCTCCAAGCTATTTCCACATGTTTGGGCCGTTAAAGGAGTTCCTGGGAGTCCAGAGGTTCAGACGTAAATCAGACAGGCTGTCCAATCATGGCTCCAGTGAAACACTGGGATAAGTGCATTAGTATACAGTAGGAGGGGACCTTCCTTCTTCTACACTGCATTTCTCATAATATGACATTAAAGGATTGCTGGAAAGTGCTGAGCGAGCTAAACCGGAGTTAGCACTGTTAGGAGCTAACAGCAAAACCTGACAGCTCTTAAATACTGTTGTAAATGGACTAGCAACTGACCGCTTCAATGCTAACTTCTCACAGGAATAACAAAAATACAACAGCAACCGACAGATACTGTAAGCACCGAATCTCAAATAATTTTAAATAAACACATTTGATATGCTTTAGGGGGACGTTATCTTTAATGAAACAACAGGAAGGTGTTGTTTTGTTTGTGTCTGTTGAAATTGTACATAACATTTTTCCATTTCCTCTTAGAAAAAAACAGTGCTTGCTGTTAGCCTTGTTATTAACTGTTATTAATTAATTGTTCTATTTTATACTCCTAAACCTCTAACTCTTTCCCATTAACTTTTATAACAGCCTAACAGATATTCTTGTTTGAATTGTTTTTTTGAATCTGTTCGGTTAGCTTTCCCATTAGCGATTATTTCTCTTAAGTTGTATGTAGCAGTAGTAGCTTAGCTTAGGCGATTGGTTTGTTTCCGCTTTATTACTTTAAATTGAGGATAATATACAATATGCTACTTTTTCATTATTGACTGAAATCTTGTTTTTCTTTCTCTCTCTCTCTCTCTCTCTCTCTCTCTCGATTGTCTTGGACCAGTTAAAGACAGGTGAGGCTTTCCCAGTGTAAAAAAAAAAAAAAATCAATTTACTTCAGACTTGAAGGAGCTAGCAACTCTGTACTAGCATGACTGATTCATGGCACGTCAGTGGTGCTTAACCCAAGCCAACCAACTTACATTAGCTAACACTGATGTCTGACAGGGTTTTAAAGCCATACAAGGAAATACAAAAGTGCCAAAAGCAGCACCAGTAATGCTAATGTGCCACTTTTAAACGACCTTTGGTTAGCTAGTTAGCTCCATTTTTACGGCCACTGGAAAACGTATTTCCACGATTGTGTTGCCATTTTGTGTTTCACTGATATTACTTTTTTTGTTAATGGCATTAACTGAATCCATTTAACATCTCATACTTAAAACATGATTTTATACGAGTCTGTATATCTGTTATAGGTTGTAAAAAATGTCACACACAACATTTACTCAAGCCTTTTAACTGAACGCCCCTCTGAAATATAAGCATTTGGAACCAAATGTAACACATTCACCCAGAACTTGTATTACATCATGAAGATTATGAGAGAAAATACAAGGTTGAGTCAAAAATGATCCGCACTCCGGTTATATAAAAAAACTTCCCTCGGCCTTACTGTCTTATCAGTGACAGTTTTCTGTTCAAGGCTCCTGTCTCCCCAGTCACTGCTGTGCAAGTGTAAACGTGTTACATCAGTTCATTTGTAACTGCGGTGCCGAGCAAAAATTGATGCCCCGCTTGTGATTTGCACAAAAGAAGAGCAGCATGAAATGATTATTTTTGTTTTTTTTTGTGGTCTGAGGGTGTACCTGATGCCAAAACAACTCACGTGAAGATCCTTAACAAAAGCATTTGGATATCTGCAAACAAAATTTGGACCGATACTCTAAGGAAGGTGAAAGTTTCCTCAGAGACGTGGATTGATCATTACGAGCCTGAGAGTAAACAGCAGAGTATGGAAAGGGAAACATTCTCAATCGCCGACCAAGTTTTTAACTCAACCATCAGGTGGAAAATTCATCAATGCTTATATGGATGTTGTGATCTTGCATGATGATGCACGTCTGCCCACACTGTCGACTTCGTTTTTGAGGGGTTACAGCATCCTCCCACCATTGGTCCCCTGAAAGCAGCCCTACTGACGATTCTCTTCAGATGAAGAATTGGAGACAGCAGTGCATTCGTGGCTCATAGCTCAGCTGTAAACATTTTTTATGACGAAATACAAACGCTTGTTGACGGACAAAGTGTATTCAAAAGCAAGGAGATTTTGTCGAAAAATTGCGTATTTGTCTTTTCTAAACGTAATTCAAATAAAATCTACAGCTAGAGTGCGAATAATCTTGTTCTTCTACTTTTTTCTCAATTATAATGGCGTTGTTTTGTTATTAAAACAGTGCATTCTTCAATGAATGACTAAAAGTTAAGTAAAAATAAATAAATGAAGTAACTCTAAACTAACACACTCATGCCATTAGCATAGACGCTAGCATAAACCACATTTCAAACCTGTTGAGAAACATTTAGCTTGCTTGGGGAAAAAAATAGATTTCAATACACTGTATAATATTGTAAATGATAAGAAAAAAAAAGATTTAATTACATTTACATGAGTTAAATAACCAACCATGTTATGAAGTCTACCCCGGTAGATGTCAGTGCAGTGTCACTTAACGGTCCCACATGTTAGCACACATGTCCGATTGCTTTCTTTTATATGCGTTTGTGTGTCTTTGTGTGTGTTTGTGTAGTGAGGACACGGATATGGTGTTCGAGGAGTTTAAGCGCTCGTATCTCAAAGGCGTGGTCGGTGATGACGATGAATCCGCCGAGGACTCGTGAGACTCCGATCATCTCTTTTTCATTATTTACTCTACAGTGATTATTACAGTGTTATAGAGTTTATTAAAGCGTGAAGGTGTATTAGGTGGAAGAAATTCTAGTGGAGCTAGTGACCTGACTTTATTCAGCATCTGATTAGCGACATGTTGGTGACTGTTGAATAAAAATTAGTGTGTAACTGGAACGCTGCATGTGTTTTTTCTCATGTAACACATATACACACACGTTACAATTTTTTATTCAGAGTCAATTTATCACACCGTGACATACTAATAATAAAGCATAAGTATTACTTATGTATATGTACGTATGTATTGTATGCGTGTGTGTGTGATTTGTACACAGAATTGTAGTAAGAAAATTACCTTTATATGTACAGTATATTTAGTTTTAGTATTTATCCTTATATTAATAATATATGAATGTAAAGTATATTACAACTAATGAAGGTTCACACGCTCTCTTTCTAATATCTTGTCATTTCTAGAGTAACAGCTCACATGTACATATATGTACAATGGATGCTCCATATGATCATATTATATATATGTATAATAAAACATGACTAAAATAAGGATGTCTTGGTGTAGCACATACTGTATGCTCAGGAGTATGGACACACCCCAACACACACACACACACACACACACACACACACAGTGATGCTGTGATAAACTCTTATCTCTACACAGATCTAACAAAGGAAACACCTGCTGCTGCTTACCAGATTACACACACTGATGGATCAGATGGCACTTGCACACATGCAACCCAGGACAACACAAACACACACACTCACTGAGACATATCTTTGTTCCAGGTACAATGTTCATGGAATGAATATATGAACAGAGCATAAATAAAGGTCAGTTTGTCAGGAAATTTGATGTGGGGCTTTGTCAAGGACTACAGCTGCATTCACATTCCCAGCCTGATGTGCATCAAATCTGATTTTTATCCCCTAATGTGACACAGATCTGATTTTGTTTAAGGCTGTCTGAATGCACAAATCAGATTTTTTCAAAATCTGAGTCACTGTCTCGGATCACATATGACCACGTTAATGAAAACCGGATGAATATACAGTTGACTAACTGCTTGCCATTCTCCAGAGGAAAAAATCCCAAGCACAATTTTTGTTAAAATCACATCTGCCATGATATGAAAATCCGATCTGACAAAAAATGTGACTTGTAATGTAAATGTAGCCTAGGACTAACTAAAAGCAGGTCAAGACAGAGTCTTATGGTAGTCGAGGCCAAGTCAAGAACAAGCCAATATTGAGACAAAAATCCATCAGATCCTACTCAAAGTCCAGGACTGAGACAAATGCAAGTATCAAGTCAGTAGTAAAAACCAGACCGGGATAAAAACAGATTAAAAGACAATACCTTTATACATGGGTAATGCAACAGATATTAGAATTAATATCCACCATTACATACAAAGTGGGTGTGGCTTAAACTGGGGAAAATTTTTTTAATACTTCCATTGTTCTTCTGAGAACCACAGGAGATCCTTTTTTTCAGTGGACGTTAAACAGTACAACTCTTCCCTGTAACAACTGAAACTGTAACTGATGAAATGGTCACCACCATGTTTTCCCCCTATATGTTACTATGTAGAAACTTTTCACATTTATATAAATCTATTTATTACCAACATTAACGTCTTGGTATCATCAACGTATCACACTTTATCACTGTTTGTACACTGTAAACTTACAATTATGACAAACTTATTTCTCACATTCAACCCTGGGCTTGCCTTAAACCTCCAGGGTTGAGGGTTTAATTTCTACCTCGGGTCTTTGTGTGTGTGGGGTTTGCATGTTCTCCCTGTGCTTGGAGGGTTTCCTGTGCTTTCCTCCTCCCAGTCCAAAGACATACAGTTTAGACTAATAGGTGTTTCCAAATTGCATGTAGAATGTGAGTGTGTTCCCTGTGATGGGCTGGCACACTGTCTAGGGTATACTCTGCTGAGTGCCTGTAGCTATAGACTCCAGGGTTCCCGTGACCTCGAGGATTAACAAAGTTTTTAAAATCTTTAATCTTAAATCTACCAATACAAATAATGTACTTGATGCAAGTAACAAATTCATATTCTATATAATCCCTAATGCACACATTTAGTCAATAACAGTGACACACACTTGAAATGCTTGTAATCAAAAACTATTTAATTCTAATTCTGACATCCTGTTCATCACCAGAATGATTCATAATCATATTAAAATATATTACATACAAAGGCATTGTAGGGGGTTCGGGGTACCTTGTTCAGGTTCGAGTTAGGCTGTAGGGTTAAATATGTGGAAGTTTTAGTGTTTCAAGGTTTAGGCGGATTTTCCTGTCTCTTGCCACTTCAAGGTTTAAAAGATTAAAAGCATTTGTTTAGGATAAACTATGTGGGGTATAGTTTAGGGTGGAGTGCTCACGGTGTAGGAAGCAGGTTTAATCAGCAGGGTTAGTGTTTAAGGGTCTAAGTGGAAGTTTCGGAGAGTCCCCAGTTGTATATTCAACAATTTTCTGATAAATTTCCCATTTTTAAGTTTTTAAGTGTCAGATTATATGGCTTGCGTTCTATCTAATCTAGAGCTCCCCAGGTGTAAACCCCTATGATGTTTGGAAGAGGAAGCTCTCTGTCCATGATGATGTCACAGATGTCAGGTTGAAGCAGGAAGCCGTTAAAAGTGCTGCTGACATCAGCAGCAGTAAACATTCCGTTAGTGGTGCTGTCCTTCACCTGGAGCCACACCTGATCTCCTGCGCTCAGGTGTAGCACCACCTTCTGGGAGGTGGAGCCTAACTCGGATGCCTGCGTACTTTTTACTACAGGCTGGAAGTTCCAGAAGAGTCCAACCTTTAGGGTGCGAGTGGAGGTGGTCAAGTGAAAGCTAAAGGAGTAGGTGCCATTGACTGGTGCTGTGTATATACCAGTGCTCGGGTTGTAGTGCTGCTGCAGGTTATAGATGACACGCCCGAATGCTATTGGCTGATTGGCCGCTGGGAATGATGATCGTAGTGCTGCAGAGAAAGCAGATTGTACGGCTGGGCTGCATGGACCAGGCATTCCCATCATTCCCATCTCCCCTGTTTCTCCTTTAGGACCTGTCTGTCCTGCAACACCCTGAGGCCCGATCTGTCCGGCTTCTCCCTTAGTGCCCTTGGCTCCTACAGGTCCCACTTCACCTTTCTGTCCATCCTTACAAGAGCAATTTCCCTCCTTCCCTGGTTCACCTTTATTCCCCAAGAGCCCAGGTGTGCCTGGTGTACCATCCATGCCTGGATCACCCTTCAAACCTTTAGCACCAGGTACTCCAGCTTGCCCAAGCAACCCAGGTAATCCGACCGGACCAGGAAGACCCGGGTCACCTGGAGAGCCAGGAAATGAAACACACCTCAGTGGGCACTCACCATCTGCTCCCTTTGGACCCAGGTCTCCGACCCTGCCGTCCACACCTTGATCTCCTTTATCACCTGGAACTCACACATGAGTATTATGAAAATTTGTGTACAAAGTGTGTTAAGCAGATTCAAGCATGAGTTTCAGTTTCACTGACCTTTGAGCCCTCGCATGCCTATAAAGCCCTTTGGTCCCTCCGGGCCTCGCTCTCCTTTCATTCCGTCATCTCCTTTCTCACCTATGTGTGTGAGAGAGTAAAGCATTCGACCACATTGTGCTTCATTACATTATTCTGATCACACTGTGTCCTCTTATTGAGTGTGTGATTCGCCCTACCTTTCAGTCCCTGCTGTCCAATCAGTCCCTGTACACCACGAGGTCCGGTCAGCCCCCTTAATCCTTGAGCTCCAGGACTTCCTTTTAATATACACACACATTTATCAAGAGTGCAACTGAATATATTTTAATTTAATTGGTCATGTTCATGAACCCCACTTTAAAAACAACTATTTTAAACATTTGAAAACAACTATTGAACATCATTGATTATAAATTATACATTGGTAAACTGGTGATAGGATCTTAGTCTCATCTATGCCCATGAGGACCAAAGGCAAGCTTGTACAATCCAATCTCATAAATTGCTGAAAAAAATACTAGGGCTAAGTAGGCAAATAATTGATGGTTGTTGATCTAACCTCTAAATTCTTGAGCATCCATGGGATGCCCCCAATGAAAAAGTCTGAGACCCCAACTCGCAACCCACAGCAACAAAAGGATATGTCTCTACATTCCTGGTAAACACCTACATACGTCTTGTTGAGTCATGTCTCAAGGGACCAGAGCTGGCCAGGTGGCACAAAGGGAACCCACACAATATTCATCACAATATTTGGCATTTTAAATTTATGGCTGATCAAGGTTTAGGGCTATATAATCCCATATCACCGCTGCTGCTACTCAAGAAAATTATTATTATTATTATGTTGTTTTTTTTGTTATAATATATAACATATCTAAAAATATCTGACAACCCAACAGTTTGAAGCCTAATGCCTACACACACCGGCAAGGCTTCCATATAAGCACATGTCTTTTTTAAAATCATCATTGAGCTATGCTGTGTTGCGGGCACAGATCTGAGGTTTTAAGTACACATTTAATAATTAGAAATGAGTACATTTGCCTGCCCAGTTCAGCCCCTTAGGCTCTGTTATTCACGTGATGAGAAAGATGAAAGGTGTCAAATAAGACAGTGAAGCAATTACGCCTCTTCGAAAACATTTTACATAAATTATGCCTGTTAAGTAATAGAAGATCCGATGAAAGGATTGATGATTAAAAGGTGAAGTGTCTGTGTGTAATGTTATCAGAGCCTGCAGTGTATCCTAGTGAAATCTTATTAGCCCTAGTGGTCTAAAAGACACTGTTTGGATCAACTTGTATCCAGAAAGAAGTCTTAACTGTTTGTATATCTTTTTCCAGTCTGTCTTTATATAGACACTTCCCAGGGGTGAACACACAGCACACACAGAAAGGCAAACACGGATGGCAGACAAATATTGAGGCTTTGCTAGATACCAGGAAGTAAATCTAAGATGAAGAAATCTGTCAGTGACCAAGAGGATTAATAAATACACGGAGTACATTGTGTGTGCGTAATACCCGGTAGTCCCCGGTCTCCTCTCTCTCCTTTCTGCCCTTTTGTGCTTTCGCACAGTGAGCATGTGCAGAACCACGGCACCTGATCAGCAGGGGGAAGAACGGAAGCCTCCAGAAGCTTATTACATTCGGAAAGGTCAGACCCCACCCATGGATACTGCACTGACCCGTCATCTGGGACTGACAAACAGCGGATACACACCAACCACAAAATGAAGGGAAACACACTCTGGGTTACCTACACACATACACACGCGCAGAGAAACACACAAACCTGCTTTACCTACAAACTCATTATTTACTGTCACGCCATCATGGGCGTGTCCCAATCCACACCCATGTGAACACCATCACGCACAAGTTATTCGACTTACCAAGTTCCAGCAATGAAACATTTTCCTCTTCTTTCTCAGCTTTGGACACACTTTTGAAAGTGTGTCCAACTGTCTGTACTTATACACACCTGTACACCACTAACACGCCCTGTGCCCCTTTGTATGGGCGTATAAACTATTGGAGAATTTAACATAAAAGATGCTTTTGGGGAAGTCACCACCCAAACACACTCTTGACCCTGTCTCCAGGGTGATACAACCTTATTCTCTGTCTCCCACGCTGCTTTCTTACCCATCATGCATTGCAGGGTCATGTCCCTAAACCCCACCCAGCTACAGTTTCACACCCACACACACACACTCACATCTATGTTGAGGATTACATTTTATTATATAACACACACTCACTGGCCCACTTATTCTTTCTCTCATGCACATACACCTATGATGATGTTATCATGTTATACTGTATATAGAGAGAGCATGGTGTCTGGTGTACATGTAACGAATGTGCTTTAAGACATATCCTGGGACATGTAATGGGACATGTCCACAGGGACTGATAACGGTGTGGTCTTTGTGAGTTTAGGCGATCTGTATACTGAAAAAGGGTGTGCAATTTGGGTGTGTTAATGTGGTAATGTATGTTGCCTTTATAGTAAATACAGTGCGTGACTTGTATAGTGAATTGTAATGATAGTAAGGTGTTTTTTGTAGTATTTGTCTATTTTTAGTGATTGACGAATCATGGAGTAAACTAAATTAATTATTTGACATTCCACTCTTTCTGCTCCCTTCTAGATTAGTGCACTAAATGAGGTCCATAGTTTTTCAGGGTGGGGAATATGGAGGGATTTAAAGCATATGGTATAGGCTTATTACCATAGATTTGGTTTGTTTTTTCAATATTTTAGTAAAGGTGTTCATGAATCTTTGTGTACACCAGACCAAAATCTATATATTTTTTAAAAATTCCACTGATTTATTTGGAAATGCTGATTTAAAAACAAACTAAACAAACATCTTTAAAACTTTGCTCAAGTTTTTAAATGTCATCATTTCTTTTGTCAAAATTTATTAATGAATTGATTTGCCTTTTTTTCATTTTTGTCTTACTTTCTTCATTTTCTATGCTGTTTAATTGATTTTTTTTCAATAATTGTTCTAGAGAACTAACATAAGGACGAGTTTCCGATAGAGCCTCCAAATCTCTACTGTAAGTCGCTCTGTATAAGACAGTTTGTGTGAAACGTTATAAGAATTTACCAAAACATTAAACTTATCTTTATATTACAGACATAAAAGAGCTGCAATTCTTAATAACTATACAAATCGATCAAGTCATTCGATGTGTTACTGTTTGGATGGTTTGGGGTCTGAGCCCCAGCTCTACTAAGCTGCCACAGTTGTCTTAAGCAAAGTTCTTAACCCTACTGTATCTGCCCCGGCATAAATGTGTGTCCTGGCACTCTGACCCCAGCTTAATAACTGGAATACAGCGGTACCTCAGGATATGAATTTAATCCGTTCTTAAAGCGAAATTTTGTATTGTGAACGCATTTTAATAATAAATAATCCGTTCACCAAAAATATTACCAATATTACCACTGAAAAGACTGAATGAAGTAAAAGAATGAGGTAAAATATTAATTAAATAGACATTAAGCCTTACTTAACCCTAATTTATGATACCTCTTGGCACCGACTGCTTTAAAAATTAAATTGAAAGTGGTTCCTTTTTCTCACTTTGCTTACACGCAACGTTCGGTCCGGCTCGGTTCGTTCGCTCGTATTGCTCGAAATTGCTTCGCATGCCAAGGCAAATATTTTGCAAAATTTAAATTCTTAAGGCAAAAATCCGTAAGGTTATGAAAAAAAAAAGGTTTTTATTCATTATGCTGTGAGAAATAATGTTCTCTTAATCTTGTGTAACCACTTTGGGGTCATCTGACTTCACTCATTAGTCCCCTGGTTGACCTGTGCTCTTTTTACTCCTTGCTGCAGTACCCGTGTTAATCGGAAGTTGGCGCTATCTTTTTTAGTTTTTTTTCTTTTTTTCCTGCAGTACCCGTATTGACCGGAGGTAGGCGCTGTACTCTATTGATTCCTTTGTGCAGTCCTCATGTTGACCGGAAGTGGGCGCTATGTTCCGGTGCGCGGACCGCTGGAGCGCGCGGCTGTGCTCGCGGGCAGAGAGTGTGTGTGTATGTGTAAGGATGGCAGCGGCAGCGGTGGCGGACGGAGCTCGCGCTCTGGACGAGTCCTCGGACAGCGACGCGGAGCACGAGCCCTGCGCGCCGCAGAAACTCATCCGCAAAGTGTCCACCTCCGGTCAGATCCGCAGTAAGGTAAGAAGCGCCGGCGCGGTCCTGCTCTGTGATGCGGCTCCGCCGGTGACCGTTACTCTGCTCCAGCGAGACCCGCGAGGGCCGCAGAAGCCTCGGGCTCTCCTGGGTGGCGAGGCGGGAGATAGGCTGCGGTCCGGCGGTCAAGATC